>PVKP010010425.1:0-64692 GCA_004027715.1 Plecturocebus donacophilus
CCAGCCTTCTTGCCATGCCTAGCACATATATTCATTCATGGCTCTTGCAATGGTTGTTTCCTCTGCCTAGAAAACAACCCCAGATTTGCCCAGGACTTCCCCTAGCCCCAGATTTGCCCAGAACTAAGGCCCTCATGTCCTGCAAGTTTTGGCTTGGAAATGATCATCCTATCAGTGAGATCACCTGACCACCATTTCTAAAATTGCAACCGCCCACACCTCAGAGCTCCCCAGCATTTCAGAGCACCTCACCCTGACTCTGCACTGCTCTCTTCTCCCTCCCTGGCGACTTTAATTAATTAATTATTTAAGATGGATTCTTGCTCTGTCGCTCAGGCTGGAGTGCAATGGTGCAATCTCGGCTCACTGCAACCTCCGTCTCCCAGGTTCAAGGGATTTTTCTGCCTCAGCCTCCCAAGTAGCTGGGATAACATGTGCATGCCACCATGCCCAGCTAAAATTTTTGTATTTTTAGTAGAGATGCGGTTTCACCATGTTGGTCAGGTGGTCTCGAACTCCTGGCCTCAGGTAACCCAGCCGCCTCAGCCTCCCAAAGTGCTGGGATTACAGGCCGGTGCCTCTCATTTCTACCCTGGGATAGCGTTTGTTTCAGTATCACGTTAGGTGTTTATTCTCTGGCCCCCAGCACTGGTACGATGGGAGCAGAGACCTGGGTCTCCATTGTTTACTGATGTGTTCACAGACTCCAGTATCAGAAACTTGGAGCAATATTTACTGAATGAATGGATCAGAGCGTCCCCCTTTAGAAAAGAAATTATCTCATTAAATGTTTTAAAACTTCATGACCAAACGCATTTTGTCACGATTTAATCTGATCTATGGCAAGATTTTCCTGGTAAGCGTTCTGCGATCGTTTTTTGGCTTTTTCCCTCGGTTTTCTTGTTTGTTTCTTTCCCCCTTGGTTTTCTTGAAGCAGCTTTGTCCTGATGCTGCAACGTTCTTTTTAAATTATCACAAGGAGATGGGCTTCCTGGGAGCGATGTCTCAGTGGTTTGTGTGTGTTGCAGGGTGTCACAGGGCACGGCAGTGGTGGCGGGAGGTCGGGGAGGCAGAAGGGAGAGTGTCAAGTTTTAGGTGAGCTGTTTTGAATTATTCAAATTTTCTCTAGTTCTCCACTACCGCTATCGAGTGTTTCCTGCAACCGAGACTCAGTGATTCACTTTTATGGCCCTGACTCCTCTGTGTTTTGGAACCAAATCGGTCCAAGAAGGCTTCTGCTGTCAGCCTCTCTCCCCGCGTCCTGAGTTCTTACACCTGCCTGGAAAACAACACTTAACAGCTCTTGCACATCTGAGTTCTCCTGTGACCTCAGGAAGTGTAAGTGCTCATGGTGCTTGCTTTCTGAGCTCTGCTTTCATTAGCTCTCTTGTTCCTGTCTGTTATTTTTTTTTTTTTTTCTTTTCCTTTTTCCTCCTGCACAGCTTCTGCCTGATCTTGGGAGCTTTGGGCAACCCTTAAAAATGTTTTAACTCTGCAGACCATATCTGCTTCCTAGTTTTGCATAAAATGGAGTTTGTGGGCTTTTAACATTTCCCCCATTCTCCTCATTGCTTTTGGTTTCCAGAAGAAGTAGAGAATACTGACTAAACCAGTAATGTAAAAAGCATCCTCAAGATTTTAATTTCTAGCTTCTCACTTCTCTCAAAATTCATGTAAGAGAAATAATAGAGCCCCCAAATTTTAAATGCTACTTTCTTTTTAAAGACAGGTTGGAGGGCAGTGGTGTGATCATAGTTCACTGCATCCTCGAACTCTGGACTCAAGCCATCCTCCTAATTCAGCCTCCTGAGTAGATCAGATGACAGACACATGCCACTGTACCCAGCTAATTTTTTAAGGTTTTTTGTAGGGACAGGGTTTCACTATGTTCCCCAGGCTGATCTCAAACTCCTGCCTCAAGTGATTCTCCTATCTCAGACTCCCAAAGTTCTGGGATTACAGGCATGAGTTATGTGACCTGCTCCTTCTTTTATACTTTTTTTTTTTTTGATAGGGTCTTGCTCTGCTGCCTGGGCTGGAATACAATGGCTATTCACAGGTGCAACCATAGTGCACTGTAGCCTCAAACTCCTGGGCTCTTGGTCTCAAGTGAACCTCCCAAATAGCTGGGACTCCAGGTATGCATCACTGTGCCCACCCAGCTCTTCTTTTGTATCTTATCTGAAACTTGAGACTGCCACTAGCAAGCTGATTTAATTATAAGTAGTCACATTCTAGTTAAAACTGAACAAAAAATGCGAAATCTTATAACCAAAGTTAAGAATGAAGTGCTGATTTTTGAGTTTCTGCCTATGAAATATGAATCACATTCAGTGATTCTGAAATTGCAATGTAATGGTATCAGGATTAAATAAAAATTATTATCCTACATACTAAACTACAAATAAGTGCTGTCACTTACCCGACCATAATCATAGAATCCATCATTAATTATGTTACTTGATGACAAATAGCCGGTCTGGCTGTATTTCAGGGAAAGATTGTTGTTGAGCAACTTATTATACGCTGCTTCGCTGAATTTATTTTTCCGACTTCCTGACAGGTTAACTTCTTCAAGGATATCTAAAGCTCTTTCAATAAAAGCAAAAAACATTATTTGCTTTGTACAAGCCATCCAACACTGAGTCTCCATTTATATACTGACTTAAGATCCTGAAGGGAGCATGGAGATGGAGCTTAAAGCCTCCCCCACCCTTTTAGATAAAGTAATTCTGACATAATTATAAAGACAAATCTGCTGTTCTTAAGGATACATATGCCAAGTAGTAACTCATATTCAAACAGGTGAAAAGGACACTTTCAGGAGAAAGAGTTCTTTGATCATCGAAAAGCAAAATCAGTATAGGATCTCAACTTTTTCATCTAGCTAGATGCAATATATGCAAAGAATCCAAATGTTTAGAAATTAATAAAGGAAACCTATCTATAGAAACTTAAAACCTGGGGCCAGATGCAGTGGGCTCACCCCTGTAATCCCAGCACTTTGGGAGGCTGAGGCGGGCAGATCACTTGAGATCAGGAGTTCCAGACCAGCCTGGCCAACATGGCCAAACTCTGCCTCTATAAAAAGTATAAAAAAGTAATCCCACATACTCGGGAGGCTGAGACAGGAGAATTGCTTGAACCCAAGAGGTAGAGGTTGCAGTGTGAGATCACACCACTGTACTTTAGCCTAGGCAACAAAGCAAGACTGTGAAAGAAAGAGAAAGACAGAGAGAGAGAGAGAGAGAGAGAGAGAGAAAGAAGGAAAGAAGGAAGGGAGAGAAGGAGGGAGGGAGGAAGGGCAGGAAGGGAGGGAAGGAAGGGAGAACTGGAAAAACCCTATTTGCTGATGTGCTGAAGTCAACAAACTCATCTGCTTTTGGTCAGCAGAACTGACTGGTGAGGGTGGTTAAATGGAATTCTGGTGAAAAGGTTTGGATGGGTGGGGAAGCAAATAGAGGCGACAGTCACAGCTCGCCCATTTAATTTTAGCCTCGAAAGTTGGGAGAAAAATAGAATTTGTTTGGCAGTAGCAGAAGAAAGTAAAAGAGAAGCATTTATCAAGATAAAGGGGTTAGAAAAAAATATTGAAGATGATTTTTTCAAGGGCAGTTGGGGAGCATTCATATGCGGTGAATGAGGACCCCTTTGCCTCCAGGCGGTTCCTTCGAGCCAAGGCTGGTCCTGGGGATAGGCAGAGCTCCTGAGCGTTCTGTGGACTGAGAGAGCAGCGCAGACTCTGCTTGAAATTCCTTGGGCCTGAAGAGTGTGCCTTTCCTTCATCTGCTCTTCATCTGAGCCAGAAACTTGAGACGGCATCCACTCACCCGAGCCTGCATAATTCACTGGCCGTCAGCTCGTCACCAGCACAGACCATCACTGCCCAACTGGCGTGCTTCCTCACTTCATCATTCTTGGAGCGCAGCAGCTCTACCAGGGGCTCCAATCCACCAGAATTTCTTAACTAAAGCAGAAACCAAAATGTTACACATTAAGAGTGTAGAATGTAACTATCTGTGCTTTTGAAAAATCTCATTATTTGATTGCTAAAAGGTTTTAACTATGTAGAAATGCTTTAGAATGTATCTATCTTTAGGTTTATTAAATTCAGGGGGAGAAAAATCTATTGCAAACCCTTACACGCAGAAGCCTGGTTTCCTGGCCCCAGGAAAGTATCCTAGGGAGGTCATCCTGATTTTACGTGGGACAGGGACTGCGGCAGTCTGTCTTCTCACTGCCCGCACGTGGGATGCCCGATGCTTATTCACTCTGCTCCTGAACACTGACTGTTCCTTTGGCTCTGTAATTGGCAGAATAACGGTCCCCCAAAGATGTCCTCATGCCTGGAAGGAACTCTGCAGAGGTGATTAAGGGTATTGAGATGGGGAGATGACCCTGGATTAGCCAGGAGGGTTCAGTGTAAGCACAAGGATCTTTATAAGACGGGGACAGAGGTGTGGGAAGCAGAAAAAAGAGACATGATGGAAGCAGAGGTTGGAATGATGCGCTTCAAAGATCCAGGAAGGGTCACAAGCCAAGCAATGCAGAAAGCCCCTGGAAGCTGAAAGGGCAAGGACATAAGACACATCTTCAGGCTTCTGCCCTCCCAATCTATATGACATTAGATTTGCATGGCTTTAAGCCACTAAGTGGTGGTCATTTGTTACTGCAGCAAAAGGAAGTTAACACCATCCCTAAGGCTGGGGCAGGATGAACCGATGCCGGCAAGGACTCCCCAATGTCACTGTGCACAGCCACCAAGTCAGCAGTGCAGCCAAAGCAACACTCAAACAATTCTCCAGAGAAAGACCCATCTTTGCTATCCGTACAGTGTCTTCTCTTCCTTTCTCCAAGGACTGAAGGGGAGAAGAAGAAAATAATTGGATAGAACTTCATTAATTACATTATTAAAAGACATCACTTGTGTATAAAATTATTCCGGCCAGGTGCAGTGGCTCAACCCTGTAATCCCAGCACTTTGGGAGGCCGAGGCAGGTGGATCACCTGAAGTCAGGAGTTCGAGACCAGCCTGGCCAACATGGTGAAACCCTGTATCTACTAAAAATACAAAAATTAGCCAGGCGTGGTGGTAGGTGCCTCTTAATCCCAGCTACTTGGTAGGCTGAGGCAGAAGAATCACTTGAACCCAGGAGGCAGAAGTTGCAGTGAGCCGAGATTGCGTCATTACACTTCAGCCTGGATGACAGGGCGAGACTCCCTCTCAAAAAAAAAATTATTCCAATCATAAAAAAAGAAAGATTGGGCAGAGTTCTTGTCTCATGTCTGAAATGTAATGCTGAATTATCTATGTGTCTGGAGGACAAAAAGAATATTCTTATTCTACCCGTTTGAATGTTAGTATCCAAAGGCAAGATCCCTGTGGAATGCGTTCCACTTTCACGAACTCTCATCTCAAACACAGGGGCCCTGGTGGGGCTTACATTTTATCACATATGACTTGGACAGCTTAGAAAGTTCCCTTAAATCATCCTAACGCTTAGCAAGCCAACTTTCTGATCATTTTTATATCTGGGTATAATATAAGAGAGTAATCTAACACCATGTGTCCTTTAGGCAAAGATTTAATTTATTCATTAATTCCTTCATTTATTTATTCATTCACTCATTTAACAACTGTTCATTCAGCATATATTATGTGCCAGGTGTATATTAATGACATACACACAGGGCCAAAAATATCTCAGTTCCTCTCCCTAAAGCCTCAAGGAGCTTGTAGTCTTTTACACAGAACCATACCATTCAAAAAAGGAAGACAAGGGGTGCAGTGGGAGCATAGAGAAAGATGCACCCCAGTTTGAAAACTAATGAAAGGCCTTCTGGGGGACAGGAGAGTAGAGCTGAATTTTGTAGGAGAAATAGGAATTTACCCGGTAGGGAAAAAGGAAGAAAGCAGAAAAATCAAGCAGGTACAGCTCTGAGAGCAGAGCATTCAGATGGAGTAACACGTAGTGTGGCATTTCTGGAGTGCAGGGTTCCACCTGGACAGTTGGAGCTTACACCCTTAGGTAGGCAGGTGCAGGTCACGGAGGCCCCTGCAGATGGCGCTGAGCAGCACACTGGGGATGTGCAATAATGTGAAGAGGGTTACAAGTTAGAAGGGTCAGCCTGGAGCCAGTAAGGGGAGTAGGAGGGGAGGGGAAAAAAGTAAAGGGTCTCCTGCATATTCCAGGAACGAGGTGGGTGCCCCTGCAGGCTGCACAAAGGCATAAAGAGGACTCTTGTTTGTCACAGTGCCCCTGATACCCAACAGAGCACCTGGCACACAGTAGGTGGTGTCTACCACTACCTGCATGAGTGAGCACAAATGAAGTGAGTCAATGGGAACAAGCAAGGGAGACAGAATGGAAATCAAGGAGACAGAAGAAAAAGATGAGGCAGTTGTTTGAGCAGACAGCCTCGTGTGAAGCTTGGGCTCTGGACTCAGATGTGTTCTCATATCCCTGACTTGCTGCTTACCAACTCTGCTGTGAGCATATTTCTTTAAGCCTCATTTTCCTCGTCTGTAATGTGAGGATTACAAGCATACATATCTCAAGTGAGGCTTAAATGCATATAAAGTGCTTAGCACTGGCACACAGTAGGTGCCCATAAACGCTGGTTTTGTTATTTTTATGGGACCGAGAAGAACAAAGTCCCAGGATGTTCAAATGAGTGCCATGGTGACAACAAAATGTGAGAAAATTGAGAAAAAAAAAATGTTTGTTGATTTAAGTCCAGCTGTATTTTTATTCTTTTAGGAGGCAGAATCTTTTTGTAGAGATGCATATCTCCCTAAGCTGCCCAGGCTGGCCTCAAACTCATGGCCTCAAGCAATCCACCTGCCTTGACTTCCCAAAGTGCTGGGATAACAAGCGTCAGCCATCGCACCTGGCCTAAATGAAGTTTTTCTGAAGATTTAATAGGATCACCATAAGTTACCAAGGACATTTTTATACCATAGATTTTCAGATAAATGCAATTGTATGTTTTAAAAATAAGAAATATAAGAGAAACACATGCATGATATAAAGAATTCTAGTAAAAAGTGCACCTGTTTGTCTACTACCCAGCCTAATAGATGACCATTTCAATGCCACTGAACCCTGTGTGTTCCATCCAATTACATGCCCCCCTTTCTCCCTGCAGAAGCAACCACTTTCTTGAATTTCAGATTCATCATTCCCTCAATTTTCTTTATAGCTTTAACTTATATGTATGCATGCCAAAACAGCATAGTGCTTAGCTTTGCATACTCTTGAATGTTACATAAATGGAATCGTAAGTACGTATTTCTCTACAACTTGTTTTTCATTGGCATAATGCTCGTGAACTCATCTCTGCTGACATGTGAGGCTGTAGTTCATTCATTTTCACCGACATGAGATTCTATTTTATGTATACAGCACAATGCATTATCCATTCTCTTAATAATTGGACAATTGGTTTGTTTCCAGTTGTTTAGATACTATAAACAATGCTTCCTGGTACACAGAGGCAACCGATTCTCTTAGGTATATACTTAGAATTGCTGGGTTTATAGGGCATGCTCACCTTCTTTGCTAATAAAACAAAACAAGACAAGACAATGCCAATTTGTTTTCCACTGCTGTACCAGTTTTGACGGACTTAAATGATAGGTTTGTTCCATCACTTAAAAAGGTTCCAAATGAATCCACCAGCAGGTACTAGCCAGAAAAATGAGAGAATACATGTTATTAAAACTCTCACCTCTGTCCGGGCCTCAACGTCACATGCAGTTGAGGCGACAGTGAGAGCAGCTTTGCTCTGCACGACTGTGTTTGCAGAATGCAGTGGGCTGATGATGGCGTGCATGATGCCGTGATTCTGCATGTTCTGGCGCAGGGGCTCCTGCATGGCCATGTTCGTTAATACCGTAGCAGCGTTGGCAATGGCTCCGTCTCGTTTACTAGACAGGACGTTTATTAATGGATCAATACCATCGGCTTCAGCAGCGGCGCTGAGTAAATGAAGGAGAAATGAATGTGATTCATCTGAATTCAAAAAATTATCTTTGGAGCATGCAACTAAGCTGATAAAACAAATGAGTACAGAAATACAATTTTAGAAATAAATTAATTTGCCATGCAATGAACCCAGAATTGAGCACTAGTGATTTAAATGGAGTCTGGGAAATTTTGAGCTATGAATGAATTTAAATAATTCTTTTTCTACTTGTACAGCTTTTGGTTATAGAAAAACATACCATTACTGCTTCTTAGAAACCTCAGAAATAGATGACTACTACTTCTAGAAAATGGGACAACCATTATTTTTATTTATTTATTTACATTTAAGACCAGAAAATTCTATTTAAAGAAACTCTTATATGATTTTATACAAGAACCATAAAATTATTAGAAAGTAATCTTGAAGATAAAATATTCCTAGCTGTTAAGAAAATAGAGCCTTAAATAGTAGAAATTAGTGAGCATGGGAACTCCTGATTTAAGTTAAAATTCATTAGCATGTCTTCCTCTTTTTCAAATTAGGTTGTTAATTGTAGGCAAAGGTTAACAGGTTTGAAACCAGCAAATCATTCTGCATGTGAATATTGCTTTTACAAATTAAACATCAAAGATCAAAGTCATGATATGGATACAGATAATTTTAGTAATGTAGGCATATTCAGTTATTAAATTTCCTATCTCTGGTATAAAAAGACTACAGTTACTATTAATATATTAACATTTTTTCACAATTAGATAGCCTAAATCTTTTAAGAGCACAAAATAGTCCTTGTTTTAAAATCAGTTTAAAAGCTCATATATAGTAAAAATAAAAATTAGAGTATTTTAAACAAATGGGAGATAATTTAGTTATGTTCTTCAATATTTGGAATTGCTTTAAATAGGAGATGTTCCAAGCAGTAAGATAAAGAGAGCGTCCTGATTTTAAAGGGAGACCCAAAATTCTGTGTTCAAAATCCATTTAAATCTTCATAGTAATAGGGAAGTCATCAAGGCAATAAAAATACGTGAGATGTCAATAATACGAACATCTCTTTTAAGTTTTTGTTTGACACATTTTTTTCATTTAGGATTATATAATAATAACCAAAAAAATTTTTTTTTAAAGTTAAGGCTATATGATTCAGCCTATCACCCTGAATTGTGATGAATTAAATTTAATTTGGTATTGTCACTTCAATTTGCTTATTGTGAAGGAGGACTGACAACCTCAGGAAAAGAAGTTACGGCAATTGTCCATCAGAGAGGAGGCAAATGAAATCTCCAAAAGGAGACTGGTAGCTGTGGGTGTGAGGAGGCTGTGACTGTGGCACCAGCTCTGAAAGAAACTAAGCCACAGTGACTGGGCAGGAACATAACGAAGACACAGCAGCTCTAGAGAACGACGGGCTCAGTTGGTGTTGCCCTCCCAGGACCACCTCCCGTCCTGGCTTATATAAAGCAGTCCATCAAACACACCACAGCCCACAAAGGCAAAAGCAGAGCCTAGCTTCATTTCTACTCATTCTTCAGTCCTTGTACATTTAACTCTTCTTTCGGTATCTCCCGTTCTTTCTCTAGGACGACGTCCCTTAACATTTGGTTAGATGACATGTAACCAAAATTTACTTATTCAAAACTGTCCAAAGGCCCTGGCATCCCTCACTGCAATAGCCCGGGGATCAGCATTTAATTTACTTTCCTAGGGGATAAAATAAACATTCTTAAGCTAATTTCACTTTTCATCCTCTCTCCTATTATTCATTGGCATGGTGTTCATTTGGTTTTGTGAAAGAGGGAAAAGTTGGAGGTTCTAATACGCGACCTTATCAGAAACATCTCATTTTTACAATGGAGATATTGAATACTTTTTACAACTGCCAGCAAAAATGTTAAATTATGCATTTTCTAATTAATGATATATACTTAACCTCTTCAAAAATCATTTTTTCCTTATTTTTCAGGTACTTAATGCAATCAGTCCCTTAAACCAAATACCTTGTATTTTTTAATCACGATAAACACTCGTTGGCCAAAATGCACGATTCCTTTGTTACTTGGTGGTTTTTCCTTGAGAATGTTTAATTTTTAAAAACATCCTGGAGAGTTAAGAAAGAGCATACAATCGCAGGGTACTTCAATGGCATCCAGGATAGAAGCAGCGGTATTTTAAGTAAATGCATACAATAGGCCGGGGGCGGTGGCTCACGCCTGTAATCCAAGCACTTTGGAGGCCAAGGCGGGCGGATCACCTGAGGTGGGGAGTTCAAGACCAGCCGGACCAACATGGTGAAACCCCGTCTTAAGAAAAAAAAATGCATACAATAATTTCTCAGAGACCTTGTCTTTTGTGTGTGCCATGGAGATTTTAGAAAACTAAAGGAGTTTGTAGGGTTATACATCATCTTTTACGTTTGTCTTAAAAACTAAGAAAAATGGGTTCATAGAGATACGAGAATTTACACCAGGTATATCTGAACACTCAGCCTTTCTGCTTTCACTCTGTTTCTTTCTTTCTCCTCTACAAAGGCATATTTTGACTTGATTCCTTTGTATCTCTACCTTCTGCTCTTTTCTTTGCTCTTCAAGAAGACAGTAAAGGGAAATGCATAAAAACCTAGCTGTTTAAAAAACCAAATATTCTAGCACACAGTGGAATATGGCTTTTACTAAATTGAACATAAACGCCAGCACAGAAAGATGAATCATGCAGGCACAGCTGGCACAAGTTACGTTGTATGTACATATCTGTCCATAATTTGCTATGTGCAGCATTAAGTCTAAAAAGAATAACTCAGATTAACTTATCACGGTGGAAAATTAAACTATTATTCTTACCTTAAAAACTAATTTTATATATAGAAATAGACTGCAGAATTCATACTTTAAAAAACAAAAAAGAATTAATTGTGTTTATTTCAAACCGCAGAGATTCTGTTTTATTTTTCCCTGTACACAAGCCGAAGCCTGTCATATTTTTAAAACACATTTTGGTTTCCCAAATAGTATAGCACTATCCAAATGAATGGGATGGAAGTCAAACTGCTTTGTTTTAAAATCCAGAATTATAGGGCCATATGTCATCACAATAATTTGAAAATATTTTCTGATATTTACTATCATTAGTCTCCATCCAGTTGGAGTTTAATCAAGTAAGAGTTTAACATGTAAATTGGGAAAAAAACAAACTAAAAAACAAATATGGGAATGTATAAAAACATCTGTTGATATCATTTGATATACGTAAACAGAGGTGAAGCTTGACATGTCACGTGCCATCAATCTATTAGCAAATCACGACTATTTCCTCCATGTTTCTCCAATCCCTCCCTTCTCTCCATCTTCCCACTGAATCCAATCCAGCATCCTCTCTTGTGGGTTGATATAAATAATCTCCTAACAGGTCTCTCCTCACCCCCTCCAGCCTTTCCTCCATCTTACAGCTAAAGTGATCTTTTATAATTATAATCATATTGCTCCCCTACTTAAAATTTTCACAATTTCCCATTGCTTAGGATAAAGTTCCCAATGTTTTCTTTTTTGTTATATTAAAAAAATTTTTTTTCTAGAGATGGAGTCTTGCTATGTTGCCCAGGGTAGTCCCGAACTCATGGCCTCAAGCAATCCTGCCACCTCGGCCTCCCAAAGTCCTGGAATTATAGGAGTGAGCTGCTATGCCTGGCCTAGTCCCAAATTTCTGACATGGTCTCTGAGGCCTTGCACAAGGGGCCCCCGCTTCTCATGCCAGCCCTCCCCTACCCCCTACCGCCTGCCTCTTCCTATAGCTCTGTGCTTTAGGCCTCTCTGGCAACCTTCAATATGCCAGGCTCTTTCCCACATCAGGGTTCTCCTGTGCTGTTCCCATTTCCTGACATCCTCTTCCCCCGGGACAATGCCCAGCCCTCTTTCACAGCTCAGCACAAATACGTTTTCCTCAAGGAGGCACTTCTGGATCCCCAAACTAGATTTCTTTTTAACATGAGCTCAGAGCATTTGTGTGCCAAATATACACATTTCTTTTTGTTTAAAAATATGATGTTCTGGCACAAAGGTTTACATCAGAGAAAAGTAACAATTTTAAAATGTTATTTCGCAGCACTCTTGAATGGAATTCAACAGAGTTTTTCATTTAAATGCCCAAACCCCACAATAAAAAAGCACTTACAGAAAGCACACTAAGAATGTCACTGAGGAAAAATTCAAACACACAAATAGTGTCTATGACTCACTAAAAATATTATAAAATTTCATGTCTGCGTCTTTGCATTTGTGGTCCCTTTGCTCCAAGCACTCTTCCCTAGCCCTCTGGCACTTGTGGCCGGAGAACTCCATCTCATTCTTCACAGTCTGCTCACTTGCCCCTCCCTCTGCAAAGTCATCTGTGACCATCACAGCCTTCCTTGTCAATCACTCCCTCCTCTGTACCACGTTTGTACCTGGTACATATTTCTTAGGGGTAATATTTGAGTCTTATTTATATTTCTGGTGCTGAGACGACTAATATATTTTAATTGACTCAAATCAACTCAAGGTGAGTGAGCAGAAATCCGCTGCAGGTATTGAGGAGGAGGGAAGGGGAATGTGCTTAGCTCAGCTTTAAGTTTGCAAGAAGGGACAGGATCCAACAACACTGGGATTTCCAGTTTTATCACTTACAGCTGCTCCTGAAGTCGGTTCATTTCCTCCTCACCCTCTTGTTCCTCCAGTTATACAGTGAGGTAATTTTTAGATGATAGTCAAGAAATAAAATTTTGCACTTTAGACAACTTCTTGGGAATATATATATTCATCTCTTTTAGCAAGGGATGTCTCTATTTTGCCTTTGCAGACATTGTTGACTCTGTTTATTTGAGTGTGCACCAGATGACACCATTTGGTACCTTTCAGAGTTGAATCCTTGCTGCAATTTGAGGTTCACATTCAACCCATCTGCAAAGTCTGGTAACACGAATCAAGGGTGACCTTGGGCAGAACAGAAATCTGTTTCACAGAGCCCACATACAGGGTAATATGTGGAACCCGATGGAACAGATGGTGATATTGGCAATCAGAACCTTGTTTGTTAACAGTGATTACAACCATTCCCACCAGCATGACTTTTCATATGTCTCCATGAGTTTTGTCACACCGAGGAAGACACACTGGCGGCAGACACGCTGCAAGTGGTCAGGAGCAGGGCGCAGGCAGCAGCGACTCAGGGCTGGCCTTTGAAGCCTTGCGGGCTGCAGGAAGTCTGGAGCTGTGGGACACTGGCCGTTATGATAAACAGGGCTCCTGGTTATCACAGCCAGGTTTGGAATGCTATAAACACAATTCCTGACTCTTGTTCCAGCCAGTTTCTCAACAAAGGTAATGATCCGAGAAGTGGAGTGTGTTTGCTAAATGGGTCAGTTTGTGAGTCCAAAACAAGGATCGTCCCGCCGCAGCCCCACAGCTGTAGGACCCTGGTATTTGGGCCCTCAAACTCTGGCTGAACTCCAGGGCTGACAAACTAGCCAAGAGAATGTTCTCCTTTTAAAGAAATATTATTTAAAGAAGTTTTCCACAATTAAGGGAGAGAAACACAATTAATTGTCGGCAGATGCTTAAAATGAAAGGTTTTAAAGTAACTTAATTATAGTAAAGTCTAGCCACGGGAAAAAAGATGTTTGCATCTATAGCAAAATCAGAAAAATGCCAAAAAAAAAAAAAAAAATGCTAAGAAACATGTGAAACCAAATGGATGACATCATACCGATGCACCTTAGCAGGCTTCATTTTGAGACTTTCAGAATTCGCTTTGATGTTGCCGCCATGGTGATATGACGCTTTCTTAAAGAGAACAGCATGACTGCAAAGAGGATAGTGAGCGCCAGCCCAGCACTTCCACAAGGAGCACGCGTGTTTTGCTACCGATTTTGAGGCGGTCAATCAAAGTCTGGGGAAATCAAATGTAATTTTCTTCCAAGTGACGCGGAGTCTTTATTGACCTAGCTGTTCAATCACAATACTTCACTTCCATACATGCTACCTTCTGTTTCAAAGGCTAGAATGCCCTACTCGTAATTAACTACCTGCCATCAGCAAAGAGCAGCTCTCTTTTGCATGGCTGACTTGCCTCCTAATAAAATAGCAATGATGGTCAAGGAGTTAGGATATTCATGATAAATGACTTTTGCAGCTAGCAAATATTTCTGTTTAGCCTGGAAATCAGCCTATTTTTATATCTGTCCATGACAAGCGATACAATCCCAAAGTAATTAGAGACACCATGTTGTTGATTTTCCTAACTAAATAAGGACACCGAATGTTCTAGTGTGACAGCAAACAAAAAAAGTCTTGCACTTGTCAGGAATGGTTTATTCTCAGCAGTTCAGATGTCACTTCTTCAGAGGGCCCTTCCTTGACGAGCCGTGTGTCATTCTCTAGGCCCCTTTCCTAACCCCGGGGTGCTTTTTTAAGTTTACCTACACTGTTATCAGTTCTGCAATTACCTTTCTAAAATTACTCGGGTACTGCTGGTGTCCCTGACTGGAATGTAGGCCTGATGCATTCCTTTCCGTGGTACCCCTAGAGCCTGGCACAGTGCCCAGCGGGTAAAGAATACCTAGATAATGGTAGAAGCATTACCAAAAGAAAAAAAAAAAATCCCTTCACTCAAGGTGATAAGTTCCCTACCATTGGGGATGAAATGATAACAGCTATAAAGACAGATCACACCTGGCCCCCAGTGAAAGCTGGATTCCAGACTCCCCGTGATACTGGTTAGTGGGTAATCACTTATCATGCACAAAATACAGTAGATCATGTAGGTTCATTTTTACTTGTTTGTTTCATAGTCAAAAAAGACAGGATGCAGGGAGACTAAAACTTGCTCAAAAGCAAGTTAATCAACAGACAGGAAAAAACATGGATTTCTGACTTTTAATTCATTACTTTTTATATTTTTCAACCTTTTAAGCTTTAAAAAGCACATTCTTTTTAGGAAAACAAAATAAAACAACAGACTTTCCTTGCTTTAGGACGTCATTCCTTAGGGAATGGAGAATGAGAACGAGGAGGAGGCAGAGGCAGAAGAGAGGAGGAGAGGGTGCCTGGGGGAAGGAACTCGGGGAGAAAGGCGGAGGGAGGGTGGCAAGCAAAGAGAAAGGGAGAGGAAGGCAGGAAAGATGTCTCCAAAGGTGCCTACAGGAGTGAGTACAAGGAGTGCTGACCATTCAGTCTGGAGGAATCCAAAGAGATCATGAATTTTGGCATAGGAGAAGTTTCTGGTGGGGAAAATGTGGAGACGTTCTGGGTCCTGGAGGCACTGATGAGGAGAGGAGAGAAGAGTTGCCAGGGTGGAGACTAAGAGCTTCAGGGCCTGCCGGCTCCCTGGGGACCTACAGAACAGACCACCTCTGTGACCGTGAGTAAGCACCGGCCTCAGTTTCCTCATCTACGAAATGGGCATGATAGTAATATTCCGTTCCCCATAGGACTCCTGTGGGATTTCATGATATATTCCACTCAAGGACTTAGCTCGATACCTGGCCCGTAACTGCCAGCTTTCAACAACAACATTTTTTTCAGATCATGGAAACACACGATCATATTGCAAAACTTGTGTGTGTATATGAAAATTTCATTTTCAGAGCATTTTAATTTCAGCAGCCAAATCTCCTACACCTGCAGGGCTAGAGCTGGGGCAGTTTCCTCAGGAATCCTACTCAAGCCTTTCCACTCAAGTGTAATCAATGAGCCGTAAGGACCATTTCCAGAGTGAAGAAAAATCAAGAGAAATGATTAACGTAAAAAGTCAAGGGTTGGTAAAAATAAACTTATATAGGTCTAAGCATGCTTCAAATTGAAAGAGAGGGGGAAAAATCACACAATATAAAGATTTCCTCTGAAAATCAGTAATATTGTAAATTAAACCTGAAAGAGAGTACTAGCAACTTTAAAATGAGGTTATGCAAGTACCAGTCTCTGCACTGTAGGTAATAAAAGTAGCATGGATAATTTTCTAATTGAACATTTTATGGGATTCACTTAGCCTCACAAAATTGTTGGCTAATCAAACTGTTGGTCAAGGTCAGGTGGGCATCCACTGACAGGAAATGGGGTTGTGGAATCCACTTGTTCTGTTGCAAAATTCAGCTTTTCATTCTGTGTTTTCCAAATTCACTATGATTTTTTCCAATCCAGCATAACCAATGTTTAGAACAAGGTTCCAACAGGCAGGGAGGAATCTAGGCTCTAAGAGGCAGAAATGAAAATCATCCACTCAGTAAACCTGGACGGAAATAATGCAAGAATAATTCTCAGGTTTACCATGAAGACTTTTCCTATTTATTTTATCTATTAATTCCAGAGGCCTTTTAAGGTATTAACTAACATGTTAAATACATTCTTTCAGAGAACATATTTCCTAATACAAAATAATATGTTTATCCTTAATACAAAACAAACCCCCCTAAAAAGTTATGAAATCAGCTCAAGTTATCTTCCAAAATACTCATATTGCGAGTATTCTAATTCAAAGGATGTAGAATTTTACAATAAAGTGATATAAATAAGAATTTAAAACAAAATCATCTATTGCACAAAATCAAGAGCAAAAATCAACTCTAGAGAAACCATAATAGCAAAGAGATCTATTACTTTATGTTGTTCAAGAGTATTACATTTATCCTGTCTGGTTATATAGCACAGAAGATGTCCAGCTACCAGTACAATGAATGCCTCAAAACATTTGTAAATTGCTATACCTTAAGAGGGGACGAAGTCAAACACAAGCATCTGCTAAAGACACGTTTAGCAGTAGAATATTATCTCTAAAAGTACCATGTTGGAATAATTTTCAGATCGGAATCTTTTAAGAATGTTTAAAAAATCTCATCTTAGATACACCAGAGAGTGTTTCAAATTAAATTAATGTTCGTTTCATTAAACTACAGAGCAATCCTTCCATTACTTTTTTGCCCCTCCCCCAACATGCTCCTAAACTGCCGCTAGGGGTCAGTATAAAGACGCGGTTCCTCGCATTGTTAGAAGGGAAAATGGAACTCTCCGAAAACGAAAAACCCTATGCAAGAAAGACAATCATAGCTCTACAACCTTAGCAATACTAAGTGCAACCTACACATCAAGCCTACAACACGAACTTGCACTTTTCATGAGACTGCATTTTAATTTTGTAAATCACTGTGGATGATCTCTATGGCCAGTGCTTCTTCAGTAAAAAGTATTCTAAAGGACAGGATCACTTATGTAAGTGGGTCTGCGAGTACTGGCCAAGAAGTGTGCTCCAAGAACAGGGTGTTAACGTTGATTTTTCAAAGGGTGATGGAACACATGTCTAGCCATTTCATCTCTTCCTGTCCAGGGATGGAGAAGGAAAAGTGAAACTCGTGGTTTGTATTTTGCTAACTTTAAGAGGAGTCTTTTTCTGCCCTCAAAATGATCATCATCATTCACGCACTCAGCCTTCATTCCACCATGAAATACAGCCGATTCCACCATGAAATATTGCCAATTCTAGGGAATAAGCATTGGCCTAAAATCAATAGAATAAAAGAAATGGTAACAATAAATACACAAATACATTCTCTTCCCACCAACTTTACTGAATGGGATACAAATATTTTAAAAGGCTTGAAAAGTGCTTTCTATTTCTGCTGGAGAAATTTAACATTCCAGGAAATCACTTAAGATCATGCCCCTCCCTGACAATACTGAAATGATTGATAAGAACTTTGGTCACTGTGAGTAAATGCTGCACTGATTTTTCTTGAAGCACTAGATGAAGTATTGACTTGGCTTGAACACTAAGTGAAGTCCTGTATGTGGCATATGTTTTAAAGTTTTCTCTATGAATTACATGGCATTCTTGGGCATGATGCTCCATAAATCTAATAAGTATTAAAATTAGTCAATGCTTTATTTCTATATGAGCAAAGAGAAAGTTTAATATTGATAATGCAAAATGACGAGTCATCCGTATATAAGGAGGACATTCTAAGGTTCCCAAAGTGCTCAAATGCACATCCATATAATTTGGAGGCATTCTATCTGTTCGTGGAGTCCCTTTGGGGTGTATTGCTTACGTATTTCATTATTCCCTTGTGTGGTGCTGACCGCAGAGAACACAATAGCAAGACAGTTTCTGGGGAAGAGCTTTTTGTCTCTGATATTGTAGAAGCTGGCAATGGACCAGTAATCAATCAATTAATTTTTTTAGTCACCACTATATGTGCTACCATTTAGAACTTTCTTGGGTCACTGCAGTCATGGAAGGTCAAAAGAAGAACAAAAAATAAAAATTTAAAAAAAAATGGAGATTAAAGGATCTCTAAGATTTGGGAAAATCGCTCAGTTCTTCATGGATATAACATGCAATAATGATGAAGAATCAGTGTTAGTATGATCTATGTGTAAACTAGGGACTCATGATCATGCATTTACTATAACAAAACTACAGTTCTCACTTCTCTATAGGTATTAAAATAATTGTAGTTATTACTGTTTATATTTTCATTTTATTCATTGCATTTTATTTCCTGAGAAAATTACATCTTTTGAAATCTATCTAGCCAAGATTTATACTAATCTTTATTAGTTCTGAACATTTATTCTAATCTTTTCATGGTTTACCAGTGGCCAAATTTGGTTAGCATTGGCTGAGGGAAGCGAAAATCACTGAACCCTTTTTCTTCTTGGAATCACTTAAACTCTAATTCTGATCAGATCCAATAGATGGCAGTGATGTTATAAATTAATAGTTTTAAATATTCTTTTAATATGTAGGGTCTGCTCCTCAGAAGAATAATTCCCCCAGTACTTGCATAAATAATATGGAACTTTGATATAATTAATTGGATAAAGGCGTTCGGGATAAATACAACATGAAATTTAGCTGAAAATAATATTTCCTCTGTCAAAAATTAACAGCTTTCTCATTTCCAAAAAGTATAACAAATTGAGAATTGTCAAAGAGATCAGCAGTATACCAATAAAGGATACGTGTCCAAACCAACTAAATGGATTACGTTTTTCTGTAAAAGTTGTTATCGCTTCTTGGTTTCCATTTTCATCTCTTCCTTCCTATGGGCATTGTTTTAGCCTTGTCATCTTTTATTTATTCACTTTAAAATAGTTTTACTTTTCTTTATCCTTCTTTCACTGCCAATAAGTGAATCTGGCTGTCCTCTTTCACTATGCCTCTATAAAAATAGGTTTATTCTTTTCGTATTCTTACACACTTTAAGTAATCTTTATTCCGCAGATAATATAGAATTAGAAGTGTCAACGGAAGGTTCTTACAGGGAAGCCTCCACTACTGCTTCTGTTTTCCAAGTTATATGAAAACAAGCAAGGAAAACAACGCTGATGATTGCTTTCTGTTTTAAGCAATGGACATTGACTGCTTGTTTGACAACAGATTTTGTTTGTCAAATAGACTTTGTTTTCCTCACTGTCATTTTACATTTGGTTGTTTTTCTTTTTTCTTTTTCCTCTTTTTTTTTTTTTTTTTTTTTTTGAGATGGAGTCTCACTCTGTAGCCCAGGCTGGAGTGCAGTGGCGCAGTCTCAGCTCACTGCAACCTCTGCCTCCAGGGTTCAAGTGATTCTCATGCATCAGCCTCCTGAGTAGCTGGGATTCAGGTATGCACCACCATGCCCGGCTAATTTTTTTGTATTTTTAGTACAGGCAGAGTTTCGCCATGTTGGCCAGGCTGGTCTCGAACTCCTGACCTCAAGTAATCCATCTGCCTTGGCCTCCCAAAGTGTGGGATTATAGATGTGAGCCACCTTGCCCGGACATTGTTTTGTTTTATTTTTGATGTAAGCCTATTTTCTTCTGAATGCCTAATATGGGATGAACACTATTCTAGATGCTTGGGATGCTTCAGTGAATTAGATAGAGAAGGCTGCTCCCTGCATGGATGCTAGTGGTTGGTGTGTGTGTGTGTGTGTGTGTGTGTGGCAGGGGAGGGCAGTGCAAAAAATAAATGACAAGTGTACCAGTGAATTACATGCTATGTTAGAAAATGACAAGCGTATGTGAAATGGGCAGCAGGGAAGGAGCATTGAGAATATGCCAGCGTGGGGTGCGATCTTAAGCCGTGTGGTAATGCTGAGTCACTTTACCAAGGTGGCATTCCAACAGAGATATGAAGGGGGTGAGAAAGGGAACCGTACGCTGCCGGGGAAAAGATTTTCCAGGCAAGAGGGTGGTCACTACAAAGACCTAAGACAAAATACTCCTGGAAGTGGAATTTACTTCCAGGATATATTTTATGTCCATTTTACTCTACAACATTAGCTCCTTTGTAAGTAAAAGGATTCATGTTCGTGAATAATTGTTAAAGGACCATCTCGAGTATCCATAATTCAAATACCTAGAAATTTCACATGCCCACAACATACATGAGAATTATCTGCAGGATGGGAAGTGGCCTCTGAGAAGCAAAATATATATATATATATATATTTAGAGAAGAGACATCAGGCCCTCCTGCACGGGCTTTATGTACAATGTGATAAAGCTGGGTTACCTGGTATCTAAGCTTTTCGTGGACAGAAAGGAAGGATTTGAAAGGAACTCTGGCAGGGAGGAAGTTAGAGCTCTGCCAATCAGATCCACTGATAGCGTGAAAATGAAAAAAACTGAAAGTTCTCAGAAGCCTAATAAGTAATCAACAAAATGCATGTAAGGTCAGAGGAGCTGCCAAGCTGAATTTATTCCCAGTGAGCGGGACAAGGAGCCCCCCTCCCAAGGGGCCCTGAGAACACCACCGCGGGTCAGGTGGTAGCCACTCAGCCAAAACCGCAACCATCACGTTCCCCACCAGACTTTAATGACACCGTGATGAGTTCAAAAGGTTGAGAGGGAGCTGGGTGCAGAGGCTCACACATGTAACCCCAGCGCTTTGGGAGGCCAAGATAGGAGAATTGCTTGAACGCAGGAATTTGAGAGATCAGCCTGGGCAACCCCGTAAGATCCCATCTCTTAGAAGAAAAAAAAAAAAAAAAAGGCCGGGTGCAATGTGTGCAAGGTGTGAGCAATGGCTCACACCTGTAATTCCCACACTTTGGGAGGTCGAGGTCGACGGATCACAAGGTCAAGAGATAGGGACCATTCTGGCCAACAAGGTGAAACCCTATCTCTTCTAAAAATACAAAAATTAGCTGTGCATGGTGGCGGGTGCCTGGAATCCCAGCTACTCAGGAGGCTGAGGCAGGAGAATCGCTTGAACCCAGGAGGCGGAGGCTGCAGTGAGCCGAGATTGCGCCATTGCACTCCAAACTGGTGACAAAGCCAGATTCCGTCTCAAAAAAAAAAAAGAAAGAAAGAAAAATTTACTGGGTGGGGTGGTGCACGCCTGTAATCTCAGCTACTTGAAAGGCTGAGGCAGGAGGAGCACTTGAACCCAGGGGGTTTAGGCTGCAGTGAGCTATGATTGCACCATTGCACTCCAGCCTGAGCAATAGAGCAAGACCCTGTCTAAAAATAAAACATAAAAATATAAAAAAAAAAACCGAAGGTTGGGAGGAAAAGATTTTGCATTTTAATTCAAACTTACCACAAATTTTTAAAAGTTTTTTTGGATTAAAGAAGTAAATTTTTAAAAATCTACTGAACTTGAGTATCTAGGAAACCTCATTCATAAAGAATACCAAATAGGCAAGAATTTTTGGCATCAATTAAGGTGATGATCAGATTACTTCAATAAAGTTGAAAATCTTCCACATAAGGTTATGAATGGTCTGATTATTTATTTATGATTGCTACTAAAATTGCTCATCATTGTACTATTTTATTACATTTGAGTGTTTTTTTATGAGAAAGCAAGATGTGTGAAAATTTGAAATCAGATACATTAGACTATAAATTAATTTACATAAAGATTATAAAATTCTATTTTTAGATTATAAAAATATTTTAAATAAAAAAGCACTTGTTAACTTTACAAAAAGGGTTACCACAAAGTACATTTCTCCTTCCCCAGGCTGATTATTTAATTTAGAAAATTTTGATCTACCCACAGCTTTCCAAGCAAAAATCTATTACATAAAGGAAACTGCACCAACGTTATATGTTACCATGACAACACCAGCAATTACTCAATGCATGAAATGAGCCTTCAATTCCAGAAGATGCCCTGAGTTTAAGAATTGGGTTTAAGAATTCATTTTAGGTACATTAAGATAAGTGTGTAGGAGAAGGGTTACATTTTAACCTACACACAAAATTGGTATTTGCAGTGCTTATGTGCGTTTTAAAAAATTAGGCTAGCAAGGATCAAATATTCAAACAGCGACCAAATGCACCTGGAGAAGGTTATCTGGGTTTTTGCCTCCTATACTACTTACGTATGACAGAAAAATAATTAGAAAACCTTGATTCCAACTATCCTAGCAGCAAAGCCATGATGCTTCCTAAGGGAGATGATGGAACGGATCGCTACTAAAAGTGACACCGGAAATACTCACCAAAGCTGAGTTTAAACTAACAATTTTAAAAAGACGATCTGAGTAGAAAATTATTTTATTAAAAATAGCCAATCACATTTGTTGTCTCACTTCTGTCATATTTGGGATTAGATATTGAACTCGAGGAGATTTCTAGAAGGACTCCTTCTATAAGTGGCTTATGTTCATTCCTTTTAATTGACTTTAGAATCTTTTGCAACTTCAGTAGTGAGCATTTGGCATAAATGTCAAATCTGATTCCATATCCTCCTCAAAAGCATTCATCTTCGATATTTTTTTTAACTCAGAAAATTCCAGGTAAAAATTATATAAACCTCAGAGAACATTCAGAAAACTACTCTCATTCATGTCCCATTTCCCTTACAAAATATAAAATTAAAAAAAAAAAAAAAACACAGAATGGACAGTATATAATGGGTTAACGAAATGACTGCAATTAAAAATTTACAAGAATAAAATTGAATTACGAAAATAAAGTTAACTGTAGTAGAGAAGTCAGGTGTCATTTAGTCCTGACTAAGCTTTCTATGATAACCAAAGGAACTATAGAGTCAGATGACAAAGGTCTGTAAAATAGATAAACTGAGAGAGAAGGCAGTTCTCTCTCTCTGAAGGCAGCCCCTTTTAGAACTACTTACCATCCTAATTTTCTATGATTTTATATAAAATAGAAAATACAAGCCAGGCAAACTCACATCAAATCAAGATAGCTATACACTCTGGAGGTCTGTTAAGGTATTCTGGATAATGTACAAATCTAAATGGACTGGAGAGAGAAGTGGTTTAGTGTTTCTGATAAGATTTTTTTGCATTGTGCGACCATACTGGAAAAATCACTGAATATGCTATTTTCAAATTGCTACTTACAAGGACTCAATATTCCAGAAATTTGGTGCTTTCATAGAGATAACGATGACCCTTAATTTAGGAAATTACTATGTCAAAGATTGTAGCTCCCGAAGGAACAGAGTTTTGTTTTGACACGTATGCATTTCTGTTGTTGTTATCAGGCAGTTAGATTTGTAGTCATTCCATTAGGGTCTTATAAAATATTTGTGTGGGCCGGGCGCAGAGGCTCACGCCTGTAAGCCCAGCACTTTGGGAGGCTGAGGCGGGCGGATCATGAGGTCAGGAGTTCAAGACCATCCTTAGCCAACATACTGAAACCCCATCTCTACCAAAAATACAAAAATTAGCTGGGCGTGGGCACGCCTGTAGTTCCTGGTACTAGGGAGGCTGAGGCAGAAGAACCGCTTGAACCCAGGAGGCGGAGCTGAGATCGCACCACTGCACTCCAGCCTGGGCTACAGAGGGAGACTCCATCTCAAAAAAAAAAAAAACTATATATATGTATTTGTGTGGGAGAACAGAAAGGGAAAGAAAGGCTAAAACCTAGTAAGTATGTGATGGAGGCAGAGGTTTATTTCAAGTTAGAAAAGGATAATTTTAGCCACAATATCACAAAGCAATAATAATGAAAGCTAACTAACATACCAAATGAGATGTAGGAAGAGCAAGTAATTGTTTTCTTTATGGAAGTTGCCTTCAAGAAATGCTTACTATTTTATAAGGCAGTCTTACCTCCTGTAGAGGAAAGACTCTGGAGTCTGACAGACCTGCATCGATTTCCAGCTCAGCGATTTTGATAAAAATGTGTACCGAGGAAAATTAAGTAACCTCGAAAAATCTCAGTTTCCTCAACTGCTGGCAGATTATTTTGGTAATTTTAAAAATGAGTATTAGATACCAGAGTGCTTGGGATGCAGACGACATTCCTATTCCTTAACTTGTCTTCACAGTATTTGCCCATAACATGTTTTGTTTGTTTGTTTATTTGTTTGTTTGTTTTTTGAGATGGATCCTCGCTCTGTCACCCAGGCTGGAGTGCAATGGCACAATCTTGGCTCACTGCAACCTCTGCCTCCCAGGTTCAAGCAATTCTCCTGCCTCAGCCTCCCCAGTAGATGGGATTACAGGAGCATGCCACCATGCCCAGCTAATTTTTTGTATTTTTAGTACAGACCTAGTTTCACCATGTTGGCTAGGCTGGTCTCGAACTCCTGACCTCAAATGATACACCCGCCTTGGCCTCCTAAAGTGCTGGGATTACAGGCATGAGCCACTGACCTTTTAACTGTTTCTCTGTTATCTAACTTTCATACCCTTTTAAAATGGTTCTTTAAGCATTCTTCCAGATTTACCAAATGCTCATACTATGTTGTATTTAACATTTCCAGCATTATTCAGTCGTATTTGTAGAAGCTTCTACAAGAGTCCTCCAGGTCCCTGAAATCAAATGGCCTGCACAGTTTCCCAACAAAGCCAGACATAGTTAAGATTTTGTAGTATTTTTGGAAAACAGGCCCATCTGATGATTCTGTTTTCGTAAGGGATTCTGAAGAATAACCCAAAGATAGACCATCTGGAGAAATTCATAAACTATCTTGAGAGTCAGAATGCTAACTTTCGAAGATCTTGGACGGTCAGGGCTGGAGGAGTGTCTCTGAACTTACCTTGCGTTAGCAGGGTTGCACGTGGTTAGGTTTGCCAGCGCCAGGGCTGCGGCTTCCCGTACCTCTTCGCTGTCGCTTTTTAGCAACTGAATTAACTGTGGAATCCCTACAGGAAGAGAAAGGTAAACATGTGACTTTTAAAGTGCCCGTGTGCACTAAAATATGGTAACCTAAAAAGGCTCAAAAGAGTTGTTTTCAGTGGGCTTACCCTGACTACTGAAAAAATCTTTGCTGCCTGAGTTCTCACACATTGCTGAAATAGCTTGGGAAGCGGCAATTTTAGTTCCATCATTTTCAGAACCCAAAAGGGCCACAAGGCACTTTTCAACCTCTTGTTCGTGAAAAAGTTTTCTAGTTTCAGCTTTCATACGCAAAAAGGAAAAAAATTCAGAATTTTAATGCAAACACTGTGAACTATTATGACTTTCTCATCTAAAGTCTAATAGGAATTCAGACCATTTGCTAGCGTTAGTATGAGTCTAAACTAAACCAAATCTACAACTGTTTAACTTTAGATTACAGCAATTATGCAAAATGAATCACGGATGTTGCATTTTTTTTTTCCTGTTCCCTTGTATGAGATCAGTATTATGGCCATGGAAACTCTATAATAGGAACAAGGCAAGTTTTTGGATTTAGCAAGCACTGATTTCACACCAGTCATGTACCTGACCTGGTGCTCTGTGTTCACACAGGCGATCTGCTCACTAAGGACAAAATCCAGCTTATCTGATGGCTCTTTTAAATGTAAAACCCAATATTGGAAGAATGCCTAAGATGAGCAAACTGGTGAGCTGGATGCTTACGATGTTCAGGAGAATAGCAGAGGAGAGGAGAAAGTAAAAATGAATTGTAAAGTATGACCCCGAGTCTTAAGAAATGTATAGTCTTATATCAAAATATAATCATAATTTTTTTCAAATGACAATACATACTTAAGTAGCAAAAATTTAAATATTTAATTAAAGTTATTACTCTAAGTACATACCATTATATTCATAATCCCGTTTAAAACACTACATTTGAAACCAAAGCATTTTTAATGTTCTTTAAAGTATCTTTAATGTTCCCTAAACATTGTTTTCCCTTGGCTTTGTTTGATTTTTAATAAATGACAGTCTCATTACTATACTAATGTAAATATTGCATTAAACTAAATGAGAACATTAAACTAATTTTTTGTTTTGTGTTATATTAATTCTAATTTTTTGCTAATTCTAAAGGAGTTGCTATTTATTGAAGTATGTTCTAGAAAAAATATATTAAGTCAAACTGTTTTGATGACATAAAGCGGTACCAGAGACTAGTATAAAAAGAAACAACTTACAAATAATTCGTTGTTAAATAATTTCATTCCTTCAAAAAATTGTCATAGATTCGATTATTTATTAATACCCTGTATAAAGTTTATAAAATTAACCTTTACAAATTCTATTTTCATGATTAAAATGGAAGAATGTGTCATATGCACTCTTAGGATATAATAAATAAGAGAAGAATATTCTATTAGAGTAAGAATCTTTGCAAAAAAATGTTGATAATAATTTAGATTACAGAATTTATGTGTGGAACTAGTTCATTACTTATATGTAATTTAATTAACTTGGTCTTTTCCAGAAATATTTTCAGAAATTAACACCAACTAGGTTTCCATTGTAAAGTTATGATATCTCCCCTCCTTCAACGATGACTAAAAAAAAATCATCCTTTTTCACAGAAGCAGCATTACATTTAGATGGTACCATATTTGCAAATACTTTTGGCCTCTGTTCACCTGATACACAGATATATGTCAAGCAATCTGGCCATAACTGGCACAGGCTAAGTTATTAACGCTTCTGCTCATTCATTTTAAACCAATCATGAACCATGTCCTGTAATCCTATCATTTTAATCTCTTGTTCCTTTCATTTACCGTTAGAATTCAGGCAGGCCATAACCTTTTTTCATGAAAAAGCTTCAGTTAATACTTAAATCTCAAGGATGTGGCTCTGAAAATGTTTTAAAATATACATAGTTCTTATTATTTTTCACTGAATAAGTAATATCCAAAACTTTTCTGGAGTCTCTGACCTAAAATGCTTAGATGTATCATTAAGATTTCTCTGATGGCTCTAAATCCAATTTTCTAAACACAACCCTCTTAGCATGGATTCTATCAGGAAAACTGGCCAAAATGATTAATTCGAAAAGACGAACTTTGGAGTATGTGGTTGTTGCTTTCAGAAAACAGTATATTTACAATTACTGAAAAGATTTTTAAAAATAATTTAAACAGATACTGAGAGCAATTAGTTTCTCAACCTTGCTGCGAGTGTTCTCAAAATGCAGCTGTGTTCACTAAACCTCAAAAATGCTGACTGCAGCGTGGCTATAACAGATTTAAAAGATGAAGTAACATATTAACTAAATACTTTCATTGAATTGCTACACCAAGAAGTATTTGTGTTTTAATTACACAGATCATAAAATGGTAAGACAGTTATGCTACTAATAGCATAATGTCCTTTAAAAATAACATTTGTTCAGTATCCTTAAAAAAGCATGACGTTTTGTTACTGGAAATAAATCTGTGTGTAATGATGCTTTCCTTCATCCATTCTCAGAAGTTGCTGTTGTGCCACTTTGACTCCTGCTGAGATGTTAATGCCAGTTCATAAACCTCATGGCAACACGGTAATTAACACCTTCCTCCTACCGGTACCAGGTCAAAGGCATATTTGATTTGGGCTTTCCACAGTTGAGATGCATATTAAAACTTTACTCAACAAACAAAACTTAAAGAAAGTGTGTTTATGGGTTTGGATGTTTCAACTGTATTTCTAACATACAATGACAATGCATGACCTTGTCTAAAAAATATTCTTTTGATGATTGTAAGTAAAAATAAGTGTTATAAATTGCTATTGATAGTTACATTGTTCTTAATAACAGTATAAGGAGCAATATTTGTCAAAATCTACTTATGAATGGAGTTTTCTATCTGTGGGACATTTTTTATACTTCTTCATGATTATATGCATTCAATACAGGAATATTAGGAGAGAGCTTTCTTAATCATTGTTAAGTTTTTAGAGTTTGCCACTGTAACTAATATAAAATAAGACACGTCTGGCTAAGCTGGCTGGGTCTGGCATATAGAGGTCAAGGCAGGCAAGAGTTGATATACAAAGAAGTAGACAAATAATATGGTTTGGCTGCGTCCCCAAATAAATCTCATCGTGAATTGCAGTTCTCATAATCCCCACATGTCATGGGAGGGACCAGGTGGAGATAATTGAATCATGGGGGCAGTTTCCCCCATCCTGTTCTCCTGATAGTGAGTGAGTTCTCACGAGATCTGATGGCTTTATAAGGGGCTTCCCTCTTTGCTGAGCTTTCATTTTCTCTCCTGCTGTTTTGTGAGAAGGTGCTCCCTGCCACAACTATAAGTTTCCTGAGGCCTCCCCAGCCATGCAGAGCTGTGAGTCAATTAAACTTTTTTTCCTTTATCAATTACCCAGTTTTAGGCATTTCTTCATAGCATGGTGAGAGCAGACAATAAAACAAAAAATACAGGTAGGACCTGAAAAAAAGGCAGAATCTAGAATCCAGGCAGGAGGAAGAGGTGGATATGGTAGCTCTAGCCAGATAATAAGAGTTAAGAGGTAAATAAATCAAAAATAGAGGAGAATAACTAGGCAAATGACAAAGATGTCAACCTGTCTTCTAGCACCTGCCCCAAGGATGTTGGTTCTGCCTTAATATTGTGTTCTGGTCAGAAGTGGGCGGTACTGCCCAAAAATGTCTGTGGCTAAGGCAGATCAGAGTCCTTAGGGGAAATTCTGCTTCTGGAATGGAGAGATTTTCTCAAAGCTCTGCACTTGCAATCAGAAGGGCATTCACTCATGATAATGTATTGGGATATGTGAACAGAAAGTGTGAATCTTTGTGGAATCATCTCTCTTTCTAGAAGTTCCAAGAATCAAGCTTTCAGATACCTCCTAGGCTATAAGAAAATTAAACTACCTCTGCATTCATTGAATTCGACGAAACACCTGGCATACTTTTTCAGTTTTTGTGAAGTTGCCACAGATGAAAACAATTTAAAAAGAAGGCTATGTCAGAAGGGATGGAGGAAGATTATCAGTTGAATAAGTTGAATTATAAAATGTAAGTTTTCACAGTAATTGAGGAAACCTGCAAGATCATGGTGAAAGAGCCCTGCTGTAATACAGATGGGCTGCTGGTTGAATGATGTTAAGATAGATAGAAGTCTCTGCCATCTGGAAAATGGAGGTTCTGCTCAGCAATGGAAGTTAACTTTCGTGCTGTGAGCTTGCTTGGTATTCCAATGAGGATCGGGTTACTTTAGTTCAGGCACAGGTTGTTGCTTTCATCTACCATAGTGAGGACAGGTGAAGATCTGGTGTGAGAAAACTGGTAGCATATGTAGAGCAGAGTGGGCTATACTAGGTTAAAGCATGAGGAAGCAGGTTCTTTAATTTCTTAAGGACAGAAAGAGAAATCAGTTATTTTACTGACATCTTAAAAATTAACAGAATTAGAAAATTGGATTTTTCCTCTAAATCAAGCCATTGGAAGAACATAGATACCAATAGGTCAAAACGATGTTTCCCAAACTAGAATTTAGACAAAAGGCCCAAACCAGAGCAAATGAGTACAAGATTATGGTCTAACAAAGTTATACAATCCAGAGCACAAGAGAGAGTATATGAAGAAGAACAAATTGATAACCAGTGGCCGTGTACTTTTGTGAAATAGAAGAATCTCTAATGCCAAGTGGGGCTATCTAGACTTGATCCTGCTTATTTTAGCTCAAGAGTTATTAACCTGGGGTCCATGAATTCAGAAGACATAGGTGGGCTTCAGGCAGTCTATGAACGCTCTGCAATTATATGCAGAATGTAGTGTATTTGTACGTTTTCAGAAGGTTACTCTTTGTTCAGATTCTCAAAAAAACTTAACACTCTCCAAAGTAAAGTGTGGGCAGTGTAGTTGGATGTGCTTGGAAGCCGTCAGAAATACAGGCAGGAATTTAGAAGACAGGTCAGAATTAGAAACAGATTTGGGATTCATAAGCAAATAAGGAGGCAGCTGAAACATTAGTCATAAGTGAGAGTGCTCAGGAAGATTTTCAAGAGAACAAGACAGAAAGCAGGAAGGCAAGTTTAGTATTGAAATAAGCTGAGGAAAGTGGTAAAGGTGAAGGTTGGTCTGATAATTAGGAGAACAAGCAGGAGACAGGGGTTTTTGGAAACCAAGGGATAAAAGAGTTTAGAGGAGGAGGGGGAAATCAACAGTGTGGACTCCCAGAGGTCAAGTTAAAAAGGACTGAAAATGCCTCTGCAGGATTTAGGAGCTGAGAGGTCAATGTCAAATTCTACAAAGACTATTTTGGCAGAATGGTGGAAACGGAAGTCAGGTGCAGCAGGTGAAATGATGGAGATGAGATGAAGACTTGGGGCTGTTTTAAATGGACTGATGTGTCAAAGAGGTTGATTGAGGGGGAAAAAAAGGAGAAAAAGAGGACCCTGGGACAGGGCAAGAGAGGAAGAAACAAATTTCTACAAGTAACCCAGGCTGCAAACAATTAAGGGCCTCCAGAAAGCTCTGAACTTACATCACCTTCCTCTTACATAAACCATTGGGATCGGGAGAAGGTAGAAACTCTGGCATGGCGATGCCACATGACAGGAAAGTCTCCTTGTCATCCAACATTGGGCTACAGGAGTACCTTGCCCTCTCAATTGACGGGAAAACAGGCAAAGGGCACCCAGTAGCCTTACTCTATTTATTAAAACCAGGCCCAGGCAGAGTCCTCTGCATTCCATGATGAGCATTAAAAACTGAAATTATGAAACACTGCATAGAAGGAGAGCAGAGATTGCCTAAAAATAAGTATTCACGGGGAAAAATTAAATGAAACATAAACAAGAATCCAAAGTATGTTAGAAAACACCAGCTTCCTGAAATAAGGGGAGAAACCATGACTCTGGAGATGAAAAGCTGCCTGGGTAGTAAAGACAGTGGAGAAGGGGACTTAGACACATTTTGGCAAAATTTTCAAACTTGGAATAAAAAAATTCTACCTTAATACAGGAAAAAAGTCACATATGCAAGATAATGGAAATCAGGCTTAAGCTCTACAAAAGCAAGCTTCATAGATATTTAAGGAGAAATACTATGCATCAATTCCAAACCCAGTTAAATGGTCATATATGTTTGAAGGCCGCAAACCTATTCACAGGTAAGGTCTCAAAGCACATCACTATTGGATGTGCCTTAAAAATTTTTTTTAACTGAAAAAATATACTCTGGTTAATTTTAGAAATGAATCAAAAATAAGATAAGGACAGATAAGCTTAACTAGGAGAAATTGATGGCACACACTGAAACAGACTCAACGTGCCTATTACTCTAAGTGATACATATGGTTAAAATTGAATGTAATGACAAAGTGATTCTTTAAAGAGAGGCTTTGGGCCAGGAGTGGAGGCTCATGTCTGTAATCCCAGCACTTTGGGAGGCCAAGGCAGGCGGATTGCCTGAGGTCAGGAATTGAAGACCAGCCTGGCTAACATGGTGAAAACCCATCTCTACTAAAAATACAAAAATTAGCCAGGCATGGTGGTGCGTGCCTGTAGTCGCAGCTATGCGAGAGGCTGAGGCAGGAGAATGGCTTGAACCCTGGAGGTGGAGGTTGCAATGAGCCAAGATTGCACCACTGCACTCCAGCCTGAGTGACAGTGAGGCTCTGTCTCAAAAAAGATTAAAATTAGAATTAAAAATATAATTACCATATGATTCAGTAATTCCATTTCTAGGTATATACCCAAAGTAATTGAAACCAGGGACTCAGAGATTATCTGTACACCCACATTCTTAGCAGCATTATTCACATTAACCAAAGGCAGATGCAACCCAACTGTCCAGGCATGGTTGAAAGGATAAACAAAAAAACGTAGTCTGTACAGACAATGGAATGTTCTTTGGCCTTAGGAAGGAAGGAAATTCTGACACATGCTACAACATGAATGAACCTTGAGGACATCATGCTAAGTGCTATGCATTTGCAAAAGCACAAATATGGTATGATACCACTTATGTGAAGGATCTAGGGTCATGAAATTCATAGAAAGTAGAATGGTGGTTGCTAGGAGTTTGTGTGAAGAAGTGGGAATTATTGTTTAATTGGTGTACTTTTAGTTTTGCTACATGCAAAGATTTCAGTGGATGGACAGCACCACAAAAATGCGAATACATTTCATGCCACTGAACTGTACACTTAAAAATGATGAAGTTGGTAAATTTTGTGTTACTTGTATTTCACCACAATTTAAAAAGCAAGAATGGAATTGATTTCCTTTTCTTCAAGCAAAACTGCTCCCCTTATTGAGCTCTCCATTTTTCTAAGTGGCACCATTTTATTACCAGCTGTCTAAGCCAGAAACCTGGCCTCATGCTTCATATCTCCTTCTTCCTCGATGAACCAATATCGTCATTCAACAGATACTCACACGTGCTGGTGGTTCTCCTTCCAGAGTACATTGAGCCCATCCTGACCACCACATCTCTGTTTCAGGGCACCTTCACAGCTCACCTAGATTACTACAGCAACTGCCCTATTGGTCTTCTGTGTCTGGCCCTAAACACTTCCAATCTCTTCTCCATTTTGCAACAGGAGTTCTCTTTCTTTAAAAAGTGAAAATCCGTGAGGTTTCCTCCCTTCTCTGAGTAACTTCAATGGCTCTTTGTTGGCATTAAAATAAAGTCCAAAGTCCTTAACTGGGCTTATAATGTCCTTGAGCACTGAGCTCTTTACTGTGTCTGTAGCCTCAGCGCTCAGTGTTCTGCGACATTCTGGTCACTAGCCATTCTGAAAGCTTTCAGTTCTGGAACTTACCATGTTGTCCCTCCTCTGGCCTTTATACACATTGTTCCTTCTCAGAGAATGACTTCGCTTCCTCCATCCCAGCTGAACCTTCTTTGACCAGTCAGTTTCTACTTACTCTAGGTCCTAGCTTGTAAATCACTGATTCCAGGAAGATTTATCTGATCCAGGTCTGTGCTGGGAGCCTTCCTTGGTGATCCTGTGTTTCCATCATTAATTACTTTGAACACTGCATTGTGATTGCCTGTTTACTTTTCTGTTCTGGGTGAGGACTTAATAATAAATCATGAGCAAATGAATTTATACATTGTTCTGGAGAGGTTGTATTCACTCAAAATCACACAAGTAGGTCATTGCAATGCCGATAGTGGAGCTCCAGTACCAGCAACTGTGTCCAGTGTGCTTTCCAGCACTGTGGCACATAACAGATCATCGAACTCACCACCTCAAAATGAGTTAGAACAGACTTAGAATGACCCAGCCACATTTGATACATGTAATACTCTCCAGAGAGATGCTGAGATATGAAACATTTTAGGATTGACATTGTCAATGTTTTAGCATTTTACTTCTCTTTGGGTCTCAATTAGTTAAGAAGGACTGGGATAGAAGAAAAATAGAACTGACCAGCTATGATAATGTGTAAGTTCCATTTGATAGAATACTGGATAAACTGTCATTTGCCAATATTAAAAAACCTTGATTTCACAACCAGTCTCTCAAATAGGCATTTATAGTGTAACTCATGAGGCCCCTCTATACACACTACACACTGGATAGTGAAATCCTGCTTACTGCATTAAAGCTTTGCCTTGAAGAAACCCAGTGTGTGCTGAAAAGGAAGTGTTTCCCATAGTATATACACAGATAGACAGGTAGGTAGATATACAGATGTGAGTATATGTGTTTAGAATATAAATCACTTAAAACAGTCAATGCTGTCATCATTTATAACAGTAGTGGTACAGAAGGGGAAAAATAAAATCACATCTTTTATTAAAAGACTCCAAATATACATAAATTAAAACTATGATTGCATCTTCTCTGCTTGTGATATAATTAATCTCATATTTTACAGATTTATATCAACATAACTTGTCACTGAAATGCAAATTGTATTATGTATATAGTATGAGCATATTACTTTTCACAGCTATATAACATGGTACTGCTAGACTCCAGCTGAAACTTAAAAATTACTTTATAGATATTATTGTGAATGCAAATTTCTTCAACCAATGCTTTCAGGTTCACAGACAATGCATACATTCTATATAATTCCAAATTCAAGCAAAATGAAGGCTTAAAACTTAATATAGAAATGAATTGTTTTTTTAAAAATAGAATCATAATGAAATCATATTGCATTCTTCATATCCCTGACAAATCTCTACTTTAACTCACTGGAAGTGAGATGAATTTGGCCTTAAGTAGTAAATACAGCACTGTTCTCATTTTTTTTTTTTTTTTTTTTTGAGACAGAGTTTCCTCTTGTCGCCCAGGCTGGAGTGTAGTTGCGCAATCTTGGCTCACCACAACCTCCATCTCCCGGGTTCAAACGATTCTTCTGCCTCCGCCTCCCAAGTAGCTGGGATTACAGGCATGCGTCACCACACTCAGCTGATTTTGTATCTTTAGTAGAGATAGGGTTTCACCATCTTGGTCAGGCTGGTCTCAAACTCCTGACCTCAGGTGATGCACCCGCCCCGGCCTCCCAAAATGCTGGGACTGCAGATGTGAGCCACTGAGCCCAGCCTCAAATTGTTTTTTAAAAGGCAAACAAATACTCTAGTGTTAGTACTAATCAAAATGAAGACTACAAGAGGAATTACATGTGCTTAGTTTATATAAAATAAGACATTTTGGGGTGTGGTGGCTTATGCCTTTGACTCCGTCAAGGTGGGCAGATTGCTTGAGCCCAGGAGTTCTAGACTAGCTTGGGCAACATAGCAAAACCCCATCTCTACATAAAAATACAAAAATTAGCCAGGCATGGTGGTGCACGCCTGTAGTCTCAGCTACTAGGAAGGCTGAGGTGGGAGGATCACTTGAGCCCCAGGAGGTTGAGGCTGCAGTAAGCTGTGATCATGCCCCTGCGCTCCAGCCTGAGAGATAGAGTAAGACCCGGTCTCCAAATAAATAAAGTAAAATACAATCAGACATACGATCATAAGCTGCTTTAGTAATGGCTTTGGCTGCATTCTTCTGAATATCAGGAATTGTAGAGTTTTCTGCAAATGACAGGAGTTTTTTAAGACCCCCTGTCTGCTGAATCTGCACTATAGTATCCATGTCTTCGAGGCAATTGGCTATCACTGCAAGTGCTTCTATATGAAGGTCATTCAATTCCTAATAATAAAAGCAAATGCAACTTTAGAAGGTTGTACTAAAAGAAATGTACACTTCCCATATTTGACTACAAGAGGAAATAAAGCCAGTCAGAACACAGTGTAATTAAATCTGTTACGAGAGAGGCCCCAGGGAACAGGAGTTCTGCTTATCAAAGCAACATCACCCTTCCTGGCTATGTACCCTGTCTTTTCTCCTTTCCCTTACTCCAAAATGTTTTATGGATAAAATGTAATGCTAGGAAAAAAACTTCCAAAAATGGTGGTCAGTGAGGTTGCTCCTATAGTCTTCCACCAAAAACAAGTTTGAAATCTAGAGTAAACATTTTTTGAAAAAGCAAGACCGAAACTGATGAAAATATATACTTTAAAATAATTTGTGACTGTAAGAGGGAAATGTGAGTTTGCGGCTGTCTTGCCTGAGGAAATCTACTGAATCCCCACAGTCATGGAAAACTGCAGCTTTACCTAAATAGCTAGATATGTAAAGGGGAAATCCCAAAACTGAGAAATGCTCAGAAAGGATAATCTATCATGAATGGAAGGAACTCACTACACAACAAATATATTGTGGCCAATGTTCATGGAATTCACTGGTTTGACCATGTTCCCACCATCCTTAAGCAGCTGGCTTGATAGAATGGCCTTTTAAAGACTACAGCACCAGCTAGGTGGCAAGACCTTGTAGGGCTGGAGCAGGTTTCTCCAGAATGCTGTATATGCTCTGAATCAGTGTCTACCATATGGTGCCATTTCTTCTATAGCCTGGATTTGTGGGTCCAGGAAGGGTAAACATCACCCAAGGATTCTGCATCCTCTTCTGGGGTAAGCACTGGGAAATATTTGGTTGTGTATGAGATACTTGTATCATGTTAAGTGAAAGTATGATCTCATCATTGTCTTATTTTGAAGATCAAGTATGATTTAAGATGTATATTGGTGCCAATTTGACAAGGAGAGAACTTGATGATGAATTTTTGTGTAAGCCACAGTACCCAGATATGTGGTCAAATATTCTAGATGTTTCTGTGAAAGTATTTATTCATGAGATTAATATTTAACTGTAGACTTTGAGTAAAGTAGATTACCCTTCATGATGTGAGTGGGCCTCACCTAATCTTTTGAAGGCCTTAATAGAAAAGGATTGATCTACCTGGCCACAGAAGGAATCCTGCCAGCAGGACACCCCTGGACTCAAACTACACACTTTTCTGAGTCTTTAGCCTACTTGCCTAATCTGTGGATTTTGGACTTGCCAAGCCTCCAAAAGTACACGAGCCAATTCTTTAAAACAACTACCCACCCACCCCTCCAACACGAACCCATTGGTATGGTTTGGCTCTGTGTCCCCACCCAAATCTCATCTCGAATTGTGATCCCCAGGCAAATTAAGTAACATAATCCCCATGTGTCAAGGGAGGGACCTGATGGGGGGTGACTGAATTGTCAGGGCAGTTCCTTCATGCTGTTCTCATGACAGCGAGTTCTCATGAGATTAAAGTAGGGGCACTGGATCTGAAATCTGTTTATTACTATTTCAATAAAGAGTTAGTGGCAAAAGACACTGGACATGTTTGGAAGCTATCTGAATCACTGAAGTCAATTAAATGGCATTCAATAAACTGCTAGATGAGGTTTTGTAACCAGGAGATCCTAGAAAGCACAAATATTCTTAAAGTTTAATTAATTCCTAAGAAGCTTACTAGCAACTGTGGACATTTAGCTCCAATATTATCAAAATGTGTCTGGGAGGAAAATTATGCTTCCTGCTTTATCCTAGAGAAAACCATAATGCAGGTTAAAAGACTCACCCCAGGTGTTTCAGGAAATCAAGAGGAAGATCACAGACAAGAATTTAAGCATCTTAAGTCTGCCAAACCAGAAGACTTTTAAAATTAGTTTAAATTGGCCTCTACAATTAGCCTGGTTTAAGCAGGCCAATAAACTTTCTGTAGCAATAAGCAAATTAATCCATTACACTTAATACATGTTAAATAGACTAAAATTTCATTTGTGAACATTTGGGAGAGATACATTTCCTAATAGAGAGTCAAATGAATGAAACTAAATACCTTAGTTTCTAGGATCTTAATAAGATGGTCCAATCCTTGATGGTCTCTTAGCATTGTTCGAGACTCTTTATCATTTGTAATAACACCTAAGGTTTTGAGAGCCAACAACTGAATAATTGGATATTCTGACTTCAAGAGATCTAAGATAGGAGGTATTGCATTTAGTTCTTGAAGTATAGTTCGACACTGAAAATCCTGCCACAAAACACAAATGATCAAAACAATAAATTTTTAAGCAAAATACACTCTCAAGAATGGAGAAATTCCATTTTCTAACACAAGAACATAAGTTATAATTTTCTGATCTTTTATTCCAAATTCCCTTCCAAAATAACTCAAAAAAGAGAAATCTTTCAATTGACACCACCAAAATATTTAACTGTAATATGTACACATTATTTACAACAGAAAATAAACATCTATGACTTTTGTAGTATCTATCATACAGCAAATTTCGATTAAACAGCATTATAAAATCTATGCATAATGAAATTCTTTTCACCCTTGGATATACTTCTTTAAATAGTAATTAATAAAATGAAATTATGGAATTGATTTCTTATCTCATTCAAATGGACTGTTAATGAAATACCTATTAGCATGCAGTACTGTTGACAGGCCCTCTGCATGCAAATTTACAGCAGCTTTATTCAGATACACGATCTTTATTTAAGACATTTACACAATCAAGGGGTCATTATAATCTAGACAGTTGTTGTGCCTGTATGTCTATGATTCTGGTGAATGAAAAAGTGGGTGGTTGGCGGAGCTTAAGAAAACAAGCCACGAAGCCATGGAAAACTCCCAAACTCTGTTAAGACATGACATGGTTTATCAAAACATGGTAAATATAAAATGGCACTAAAGGTGGAAAGGCTCCAATTAAAGCTTAGCTTTCCCCTGTCCATTCTTTTATTGATCTTTAATACAGAGCTTCCTTTAGACACAAAATTGTAGGTTGCTTTTTGTCATGAGTTGAATTGTGTCCCCCCAAAATATATGTTGGAGTCCTAACCCCAGTACTTGTTAATGTGACCTTATTGAAAACAGGGTCATTGGAGATGTAGTTAGTTAAGATGAGGTCATTCTGGAGTCAGGTGGGCCCTTGGTGGTGTCCTCGTACAACTGGTGTCCTTAGGAGAAAAAAATGACAGAGGGAGAGCTTACTGGGATGCAGCCATAAGCCAAGGGACTTTCTCCATCCTTTGATGGATGGCCACTACCTGAAGCCGGGAAGAGGCAAGGAAAGATTTGATCTGCCTCGGTGGGGGCATGGCCCTACTGACACCTTGATTTTGGACTTCTGGCCTTCAGAACTGTGATTATCTCTAGTTTGAAGTCACCTAGTTTGTAGTTCTTTGTTACAGCAGCCCTAGGAAACTAATACACAGTTTTTAGCCAGTACTGCTGTTAAGAATTGTGGAGGTGATTATTTTCATTTCTGCTTGATTAAAACAATAGGGAAATATTGCTCTAAGGAGTCTTGGGATTGAAAGCATAAACACACTTAGAGAAATATTTAATCAAAGGAGCTAAAGCCCAAATGACTGGAGAAGGGAAAAGAGCTGCTAAACTTCCTGTTTAGGGTGCCTTCTAGGGAGGGAGGAGCGAGGGTGAAACCAGTGAGTAGCAAAGGCATGCTGGGCCAGGAATTTTGCTTTTGCTGCCTTTTGATATGAGCCCATTTGTCTCTCTCTGCCTGGATATGTTGCCTCTCCATTAATCCTCCTCTTCACTTTCATTTTGGTATTTCCTCATTTCTTACTCTCTTAATGGCCATTTAAAATTTGTGTCTTTCCATTTTCAGCTGATCTAAAGCTCATCACATGTGCATGCTAATTGTTAAGGAATCTAAGCAGCAGAGAAGGCTGTTCCAAGTGTCAGGAAGCTGACCTACTGTGTGCATGAGGGTGTGTGTGTGTGTTCTATGTTCCCGGAGCGGGGTGGTGGGTGGGGGGAGCCGCACAAAGGACAGGACTGTAGGGGAGGGGAAGGTTGGCAGTTTCCTTCTGTTACAAAGGAAAACACAGTGAGGTAGCATCTATCTTACTATTGTGGATAATGAATTCTGTTCTGCATACTCAAATTATCAGATTTTTAGCAACAAATAAGCCTAAATCAAAATCTCAGTACATTGAATAGGGTATATATTAACATCTAATATGCTTAGAGCACCAGGGTTCAATCAATAGTAACTGCCCAGGTTCCACATATTAGATTTCCTGTTTCAGAAGAAGTACATTTTATTTGCATGCCATTCTATTCTTTAAAAATAGAAATACATTTCCAAATACTTTTTCATGGGAGACAAAGACTTATCAAATGTGAAAACTGAAAGATACCTACACTGAGCTTCCATTATTTTTTCTCTGAATAATAAATACTAACCAGTAACAAGAATATCTAATGATGCAAAACTGGTGAGTTTTTAAAAGCTTTTTTTCTATTTTTAATGGGAAAATCTAAAATCAGCTTTTGTCAGAATACTTTTTAGAAATTAATCTTACCTGCACCAAGTTGTAAATGCATTCCATAGAATTCTTCTTTACATCTGGGTCTGGGCTACTCAGCAGTCTGATGAGTGGCTCTAATCCCCCATGTTCAAATATTTGCACTTTACTGGTGTACTCTGCAGACATGTTTGCTAGACAAAGGCTAGCACACTCATGGATAACTACTTCTTCTGTGTATCAAAAATAAATAACACAAGTTTGCCAACTGCTTCTTATTCAACCACTACCTTAAAATATGCCTTGGAAACCAAAGCTCCACAAATTGTATCTTGCTTACACCTCACCTTTTTTACAAATTCAAAATTGACCTGTGGTTTGAGAGATTTTAGTAACAATATTTCATGAATGATTTTCAATATATAGTTTAATCAAGTGTAAAAAAAATTTCCATTTTTTAAAACAGATATAGAATGCAAAGTTACCTTCTGGAGCGAGCTGAGCAATGACAGAATTCATGATGTCTAACTCCCTTAACAATTTTTTAACATCGTCTACAAAGGAAGAAACAGAATATTGATGTTTATTATTAATAATAATAGACTGGGTGCAGTGGCTTATACCTGTAATCTCAGCACTTTGGGAGGCCAAGGCGGGTGAATCACTTGAGGGCAGGAGTTCGAGACCAGCCTGGTCAACATGGTGAAACCTCAACTCTACTAAAAATACAAAAATTAGCCAGGTGTGGTGGCTTGCACCTGTAATCACATCTACTCAGGAAGCTGAGGCAGGAGAATCACTTGAAGCTGGGTGGTAGAGGTTGCAATGAGCCAAGATCATGCCACTGTACTCCAGCCTGGGCAACAGAGTGAGACCCTGTCTCAAAATAATAATACCTATAATGGCAGTATCTACTGAACAGCCCCTTATGAGACAGGTAATATTATCTGATTTTACAGATAAGGAAATTGAGGCTCAAAACCTCACAGAAAGTGGTGGAGCAGGTTTCACGCTCAAGTGAGGCTAACCGCACACGATCTCAGTACATTGAATAGGGTATACATTAACATCCTCAATCATGAGGATTGTACTCCTCAATCATGAGCTGTACTTCCTTCTAAGACACTAGAAACAATAACCATAAAAGTGCAGAATGTGCCTGCAACAAGGATCCGAAGAGTTGAGTTACTGTGCCCTACATTTATTTATTATGTATTAGTAATCTTTTTATGTGTGTTGCTGGGAGGGTATTTTTAAATTTTGATTTTAATCTTGTACAGAGTGCAAATAACAATTACCGAGCCTATTTCAATTAATACATCTTGGTTGCTTACATTCAATTTGATTATTAGAAATGTCAAAAATGCTTAAAAGTAAGTATATTGATTTTCATAAAGTACATTTTTATACTATTTTTGGTAGCCTAATTATAGCTAGACAGGTATGCCTATGTGCTGTGCTCTAACCTCAGTTCCACTACTAACCGCCTGCATGACTTTGGGCAAATAAACAAATGCTTTGAAGTATCTTTCCTACTTTTAAAATAAAGAGTTGCGTAAGAGGTATTGCAAAGTTTTTGTGTGTGTGTTTTTGTCTGGAGACAGGGTTTCGCTGTCACTCAGGCTGGAGTGCAGTGGTGTGATCACGGCTTGCTGCAGCCTCAATCTCCTGGGCTCAAGTGATCCTCCCACCTCAGCCTCCCGAAGTGCTGGGATTACAGGCATGAGCCACCACGCCTGGCCACAAAATTTTTTTTTTCTCAAATTCCATGGTATGTAAATAGAATAAAACAAGAAATCAAAAAATCTTTCATTGTTTTTAATTATAGTTTTCCTTTTTTTGTTTTTGGTTAAGCATTCGATATGACACTAATATAGAATTATTACACAGGTAATCCTTGCGTTAAATTTAGGAAGGTCCATAATTCAATTGAGTACTTCCTTATTTCCCTTCTCTATGCCTCTGTTGCCTCAGATGTAAAGGGAATAATAATAGTACCTACCTCGCAAGGCTGTTAGGATTAAATGATTTAATATATCAATAGCATTTAGTATAGTGTCTGACCCCTTGCCAGTGCTATGTGTTAACTAGTATTCTCATAGTCTAAGTTGATGGGACATGCACTCCGCCATGACTGTCCTCATTCTGCTGCCATCTCTGGAAACACTCCCAGGCCTCTGCCTTACAGCACAGCCACCATCAGAGCTCTCAAAGTCACATCCTTCCACTAAGGGCACACAGAGCCCCAACAGCTTCTATCACCGCAGCTGCCCTCAAACACAGTCTCTGTAGCTGAGGTTGTAATGGCACAGATGCCACACAAAACCGTCCTTCCACTTCTCTTCCCAACTTCCCCTCATAACTGTCCCTGAACACATTCATACCACAGTCCGTGCTGGGCATGGAATGAGGAGGCTTCACTGTCACCTCACGAAATCCAGGGAAAAGAGGGTGTAGGGTAGGCAGGAAGACTAGGAAAGAATCTGTGCTTGTGTTTTGTTGAGATTATCATAAGAGGGTGAAAGTATGGTTTTAGCCATGTACCATGATAGGCACGTGTTTATTCATAGCAGCCTAAGTTTCATGTTAGAATTCTGTCTCTACTAAGAGTGTCATTTAAAATTTATTATGAGTTAGGCCGAGCACAGTGGCTCACGCCTGTAATCCCAGCACTATGGGAGGCCAAAGTGGGCGGATCACGAGGTCAGGAGTTCAAGACCAGCCTGGCCAACATGGTGAAACCCTGTCTCCACTAAAAAAATACAAAAATTAGCCGGGCATGGTGGTGCATGCCTGTAATCCCAGCTACTCGGGAGGCTGAGGCAGGAGAATTGCTTGAATCCAGGAGACAGATATTGCAGTGAGCTGAGATCGTACCACTGCACTCCAGCCTTGGGCAACAGAGCAAGACTCCGTCTCAGAAAAAAAAAAAAAACTTACAGGGTTTTGGTGGATGACTCAAAAACTACCATTAGAAAATGACAAGGAAAACATACGCTGTTCTTAAGTCAGAGACTGCCTTTATTGGCATGGTTTTGGTCAAAATGATATTCTAATGGACATAATAGCATCTTTTAACTAATATTATATAATCACATTATTATATTAATATGTTCTTTAGTATTATATATTATATATTAATATAATTATACAATATTATGATATAACATAATTGATATTAATTGTATTAATATAAATCATATAGTAATGTTAATTATGTACAAATATGATTAATATTACATGATGTTATATACTATATATTAATATAATATTAATTATGTGACATAATTAACATTCCAAGCAATAGGTCTGATTTAAGGACTAAATGCACTTTTTTAAATTTATTTTTTTGAGACACAGTCTCACTCTGTGGCCCAGGCTAGAGTGCAGTGCTACAATCTCAGCTCGCTGCAACCTCTGCCTCCCAGGTTCAAGTGATTCTCCTGCCTCAGCCTCCCGAGTAGCTGGGATTACAGACATCCACCACTATGCCTGGCTAATTTTTGTATTTTTAGTAAAGATGGGGTTTCACCATGTTGGCCAGGCAGGTCTCAAATTCCTGACCTCAGGTGATCCACCTACCTTGGTAAATGCACATTTAAAGTTATCTTTTGCAAAATATAGTTTGCAGTTTCAAAATCAGTTTATCAAAGCTCTTTAGGTTTTGTTCACTATGAAATACATAAGAAATGTAACATAGGCAGGCAAATTACATCACAGTAACTCAAGAAAAAATCATGTTCATTTTAAGAGAAAATGATTGCTTTCTCAGCTTGTAGGACTACATCACCAACTCTGAGAGGAGTTTTTGCATGGATGTGCTTGCATATATTCTCCTGTTTTAAAATTATCCCTTAAAATGTGAAATCACACATTTGCTGCATTATACTGATGTCATGTTTTTGTGAACATTAAAGTCAGTTTAAATAAAACTGAAACAAATTCTTTAACGTTAAATTTAGAAGAATGATAATGCATTACATGGGATTATTTGATTATTTTTAAAAGTTGATACTTACTATTAGAAGACAGGATTCCAAATACCATAGTAGCATTTCTTCTTACAGTTTTGTCTTCGTGGGTGAGCAGTTTAGTTAAAGGTTCCACAGCTCCAAGTTCAAGGAGGGTTGTTTTATTTTCCTCACCTGACATCACACGTAAAACAAAAACCACACATGGATATCATCGATCTCATCAGCATTCTGCCCTGTGCCATTCCAATTTCTTATTTGCCATTTGCCTTTCACATTACTCTTGGCTTCCACTGGTATTTCCCTCAGAATGAACTTAGAGCACAGGCATCTTGGAAACTTCCTCCTCTCCCTTCCCCTGTTTACAAAGCTGGCTTCATCTTATCTTCAGTTCTGAGCTCACACTGCACCTCCTTGGAGCAGTCCTCTGCAATCACCCTATCTGCCGCTGTTACCGCATCCAAGTGTTTTTTTACCTCTCTTTATCCTGCTGTATTTTTGTCATATCACTTGACAACGTCTGTGTTTTGCTTGCCTATGCCATGATAACTCTCCATGATGACAGATGCCCTTTCTGCCCTATTCTCTCATACCCTTGGTGCCTAGCACAATGCTAATCATGTAACAGGCACTCAATAAATGCTTCCTTGTGTAATTAATTAGTTCTAGCCCCTTTTTGTAGATTCGATAGAATTGTCTATAGATGTCATCACATTCATTTTATGTGTCAAAGTGACGGAGCTAAGGGATGCACAGATAGCTACTAAAACATTATTTCTGGGTGTGTCTGCAAGGGTGTTTCTGGAAGAGATTAACATTTGAATCTCTCAACGGATTGAAGATGTGCTCTCACCAATGTGAGTGGGCAATTTCCAATCTGCTGAGGGCTTGAGTAGAACAGAAAGGTGTAAAAAGAAATTCTCTCTCTTTTTTTTGGCTGGGACCCTTATCTTCTCTTGCCCTGGGACATTAGAGCTCCTGTTCTCAGGCCTTTGGACTCCAGGACTTTACAGGAGCTTTGGTTCTCTGGCCTTAGGACGAGACTGAATTACAGCCCCGGTGTTCCTTCTTCTCCTGCTTGCACATGGCACTATCATGGGATTTCTCAGCCTCCACAATCTTGTGAACCAGTTCCCATTACAAATGTTTTCATATATATCTACATATGTTTTATTGGTTCTCTTTCTCTAGAGAATCCTGAATAATACAATGCAAAAGATTACTGTAGTAATAGAGAAAACTGAAGTAGAGGAGGGGTGTTTATGGGAACTCTACTTCCCATTTTTCTTTTTTTTTTTTTCAGGCAGGGTCTTGCTGTGTCACCCAGGCTGGAGTGGCATGATCATGGCTCTCTGCAGTCTCGACCTCCTGGTCTCAAGTGATTCACCTCAGTCTCCTGAGTAGCTGAGACTACAGGCAAATGCCACCACATCCAGCTAATTTTTTTTTTTTCAAGTTTTTTGTAGAGATGGGGTCTCAGTATGTTTCCCAGGCTGGTCTCAAACTCATGGATTCGAGTGATCCTCCTGTCTGGGCCTCCCAAAGTGCTGGGATTACAGGCTCTACACGCAACTATGCCTGGCCTCATTTTTCTATAAACCTAAACCGGCTTACAGGAAGAAAAGTCTAGAATTTTTTTTAAAGACATTCTACAAATTGTGAGAAAAATTCTGCAAATACATATCTGATACAGAAGTAAAAGATGTGTATCCAGAATATATAATTTCTAAAACCAAATAAGAAAACAACCGAATTTTAAAATATATATGAACAAGTTATTTGAACAGATACTTCACCAAAGAGGACATATGATGATGATAATTTTTCTCCACATCATTAGTCATTAGGGAAATGCAAATTAAAACCACAATGAGATACCACCTCACACCCACAAGGATTACTGTCATCAAAAAGACAAGTGCCAGCTACTGTAGGGAGAAATTGGAACCCTCAGACATTGCTGGTGAGAATATAAAACAGTACGAATCACTTTGGAAAATGGTTTGGCAGTTTCTTTAAAAGTTGACGTACCCCTACCATATGACCCAACAAACTGTGATAAATCCATATAATGGAATAGTACTCAGCAACAAAAACAAATACTATGATATGAATTAATCTCAAAATAATTAGGGTGAGTGAACAGAGCCAGATTGTGTTATCTTGTATAAATCAAACTGAGATAGTTCTACCTCTTTTTCTAATCTGTGAGAAAGTTTTTAACTATAAATTTTCTGGATGTCTCTTATTTCTTTTTCTTGCCTGATTGCATTGGCTAGAACCTCTCATACAATGTTGAATAAAGATGATAATAGCTGACATCCTTCTCTTGTTCCTGATCTTAGGGGGAAAGCATTTAGTTTTTTTTACCATTAAGTGTGTTGTAAACCATAGGCTTTTTTTGTAGTTATCTTTTATCAGGTAGAGAAAGTTTTATCTATTCCTACATTGCAGATATATTTTATCAGGAGTGGATGTTGGATTTTGCCAAAAAGATGGTTTTGCATGTATGAAGATGATCATATGGTTTTTCTTTTTTAAAGATTTATATTTTTTTCTGATTGCAGCTATAATAAATAAAAAATCTAGTGGTTTATCCAGAACACAAATTTATTATCTTATGGTTTGGAAGTCAGAAGTCGGATACATATCTCAGTGGGTGAAATTCAAAGTGTTGGCAGGGCTACCTATGCTCTTTGGGAGCTAAGCTCTATGGCATCCATTGCCTTTTCTTTTCCACATAGCATTCCTTGGCGAGCGAGCCCCTTTCATCTTCAAAGCCCACAGTCACACCCTTCTGACCTCTGTGTCCACCATCACGTCTTCTCCAAATCCGACTCTCTTGCCTACTCCTTTCACCAGTAAGGGCCTTCGTGACTGTGTTGGCCCAACCCAGATAATCCAAGGAAATCTCCTAATCTCATAGTCAGTTGATTAGCAACTGTAATTCTATCAGCATTCTTATTTCTCCCTTGTCATGTAACATACTATTTTCATGGCTTCCAGGGATGTGATATTTTCTGATGTAGATATTTTGGGGTTCTTTTTCTACCTACCACACATGGTAAAATGCCTTGATTGATTTTCAGATATTAAACCAACCTTGCAATTTGGGAATAAGAGTCATTTAGTCATGATGTGTTATCTTTTTTTACTCTCCTTTTTAAAATGTTTTTAAATTTTATTTTATTTATTTATTTATTTAAAAGATGGGATTTCACCCTGATGGCCAGGCTGGTCTTGAACTCCTGACCTCAGGTGATCCACCCACCTCGGCCTCCCAAAGTGCTAGGATTACAGGCATGAGCCACTGCGCCCAGCCAGAATTTTTTATACATTGTTGAATTTAATTTGCTAACATTTTGTTTATAATTTCTACATCTATGTTAAGGAGGCATATTGACTTGCAGATTTCTTTTTTTTTTTTTTTGCCTTTTTCTATCTGGGGTTTACAGTAATGGTGGCTTCACAGAATGAACTAAGAAGTATTCCACCCTTTTCAATTTTCTGAAAGTATTTGTGTATAATTGGTATTATTTCTTCCTTAATGTTTGGTAGAATTCACCAGTAAAACCATCTGGACCTGGAGTTTTATTTGTGAGAAAGTTTTTAACTACCAATTTGAGTTTTTGTAATATAGAGCTATTCAAGCTCTCTTTTTTTAAGTGAGCTTGGAAATTTAGGTCTTGAAATAAACTTGTTCACTTAATCTAAGTTGTAGAATTTGTTGGTATTAATTTATTCATAATATTCCTATTATCCTGTTAATATATGTAGGATCTCTAGTGATGTCCCCTCTCCCACTCCTGATAGTGATAATTTTTCTTCTCTCTCATTTTATTTATCAGTCCATCTAGAGGTTAATCATTCTTATTGATCTCAGAAAACAGCTTTTCATTTTTATGGCTCATCAATTTTTTTCTGTTTTCTGTTTTGTTGATTTATACTGAGATATCTATTACATTCTTATTATTACTAACTTTTGGGTTACTGTGGTCTTCTTTTTCTAGTTTCTTAAGATGGAAGCTGAGGTTATTGGTTTCAGAATTTTCTTGTTTTCCAGTATAGGTATTTAGCACAATAAACTTCTCTCTAAGCAGTTTTATAGCATCCTTCACTGTGTTTTAATTTTCAGTTCTGATTTTTGTTTTGATTTCTTATTTGATTCATGAGTCATTTAAGGGTATGTTATTTACTTTCTAACTACTTAACAATTATCTGGAATTTTCTGCATTATTGATTTCTAATTTAATTCCACTGTGGTATGAGAATATATTTTGTGTTATTGGAATCACTTAAAATTTATTGAGGCTTATTTTATGGCCCAGAATATGACCTATTTGGTTAAATGTTCTATATGCACTTGAAAAAAGTTGTGTACTCTACTGCTCTTAAAGTGTTCTATAAATATTAATTAGGTTAAATACACTGATATTGATTGTCAAATCCTTTATATCCTTATATATTTTGTTGTCTACTTGTTCTCTCATTTGTTGAGAGGAGCATTGAAATCTCCAGCTTTAATTGTTGATACCTATTTCTCCTTGCATGATTAGCTTCATGCATTTTAAATATCTCACATTTAGTACATGACTGTTTAAGATTTTTCAGTCTTTTCATTAACTGATCCCTTTATCATTATAAAATGACCTTCTTTATCTCTGGTACTATTCTTTTCTCTGTTTAATTTTATAATATTAATATTTATGTTATTAATGCTTGGGCTTTCTTTTGATTCATGCTAGCATCACATATCTGTTGTCATCCTTTTAAGTTACTTTGTCTTTATATAAGTGCACTTCTTGAAGGTAGCATGTAGTTTACTCTTGCTTTTATCCAACATATCAGTTTCTTCCTGTTAATCAAGGTATTTAGGACATTTATGTTTAATTTTTGATATGATTAGATCTACTGTCTTATTTGTTTTTTATATGTCCCATTATTCCCTGTTTGCATTTTTCTTCATATTCTGTCTTCTTTTCTATTGAATATTGTTATTCCATTTTATTTCTTTCATTGACTTATTTAATATTATCCTTTGTTTGGTTATCTTAGTGGTTGCATGAAGATTGTAGTATACATCTTTGACTTATCACAATCTACTTTCAAGTGGTATTATGCCACTTCACATATGAGATTCTAACAGTGCTATACTTCCATTTTTTCCCTTTCTACCTGGGGCTGTAGTTGCCATCTATTTCACTTATACATATGTTTCAGACTGCACAATATATTATTATTTCTGTTAAAAATAATAAATTAGCTTTTGAAGTGATTCAAGTAGCAAGAAAAAACATATATGTTGCCATTTCTAGCTCTCTGTATTCTTTTTTGTAGATCTATATTTCCATCTGGTGTTACTTCTTTCTGCCTGAAAGGACTGTTTTTATTATAAGTAGTAGTGTAGATCTGCTGGTAATAAATTACTGTAGCTTTTTTATGTTTGAAAATAAAACTTTATTTCACCTGTGCCTTTGAAAGGTTTTTTTTCTGGATATATAGTTCTGGGTTGAAAGTTTTTATTTATCTTTCATTCTTTAAAGATTTTTGCTCTACTGACTTCTCACTTGTATAATATCTGATGATAAATCATCCTTATTTATAATTTGTTATTATCTATTGTCATTCTTTATTTGAATATAACATGTTTTTACTCATTCTGGCTGCTTTTAAGATTTTCTCTCTAGTTTTGAGCAATTTGATTATAATGTACTATGGTGTAGTTTACTCCATATTCTTTGCACTTGGGTTTTGACAAACTTTTTGGATCCATGGACTTAAGAGTTTTCATTAGATTTAGGGAAATTTCAGCCATTATTTCTTCAAATGCTTTTTCTGTCCCTGTCTCCCTTTTTCAGAGCTCCAATTATACCTAGATTGTACACATGAACTTTTCTCATACCTTATTGAATTTCTGTTCATTTTTTTTTAAATTTATTTTTCACTGTCCTTCATTTTGGATACTTTGTGTTACTATGTCTTCAAGTTCATTAATCTTTTTTCTGCAGTGTTTAATCTGCATTCATCCAAGCCTATATATTTTTCATTTCAGATATTGAAGTTTTCATCTCTAGAAGTGGTATTTGGGCCTGTCTTGTAGCTTCCATGTTTTTATTTTCTAAACATACAGAATACAGTTGTAATTAATTTTTAAATGTCTTTTCCTGCTAATTTAACATCTGGGTCAATTTTGATTTACTGGTTGTTTTATATCTTATTATGCATTTTTTTCTGCTTTTCATGCCTGGTAGTTTTTTTTTATTGTATGCAAGACATTTTGAATTTTACCTTGTTAGGCAATGGCTATTTCTATATTCTTGAGATTTTTTTCAGAGACAAATTAAGTTACTTGGAAACAACTTGATCCTTTCAAGTCTTGCTTTTAATATTTACTAGGTGGTACTAGAACAGTGTACCATCTAGGACTAATTATTTCTCATACTGAGGCAAGACTCCTCTGTGTATTCTACATAGTGCTCCATGAATTCTGAGATTTCAGTCTGGCTGATGGGAACAGGTACTACTGCTAGCCCTATGTGAGCCCCAGACACTATTACCCCAATTCTTTGGGTGCCTCTTTGTCTGACTGTTTCCCTCACATGTATGTGCTGCTCACAACTCTCCTAAATACAAGAATGGGATCCTTTACAAATCTCCTGAGTTCTCCTTCTGTGAAACTCATTCCTCTCCTTTACTCTGTCCCAAAAACTAAATGCTTTCATCTCCCTGGACTCACAGGTTTGTCTTCTTAACTCAGAGAGTCCACCAGGTTACCCTTTCCAGTGCTATGTCCATAAAGCTCTCTGAAGTCAAAAATCTGAGGCAATCATAGGGTTTACTTCCTTTGATTCCTGTCTCTCAGTGGTCACTGCCCTTTATTGTCTAATGCTGATGGTCTTGTCAACTGTTATTTCATATATCTGGTTTATTTTCTTCATTGTTTGTGCCAATAGAGTAAGTGTACTCTACCTTCACGTATTAGGTCTGTTTCATTCATTGTTTCAGGCAGTAGAGTGGTCCATCTTGGCCAGAAGCCAAAGTCCTATCCTTCTTTTTTTTAACTTTAGAAAATACTGCTAGTATAAAACATCAGACTTACAATTATTTCTGTATTGATTTCATATGAAATACATGCCTATCTAATTCTTCATGTCATGCAAAAAGAGATTACACATAATTAGATACATGTGACAGCCAAATGATATATAATAACTCCTATAAGACTGAATGGGATTCATGCTGTCATAGATGCACAATCCAGTATCTCCCTGAAGTTTGACATAGGATTCCACACCAACCACTCCAAAAGGGTACAGTACCTTCAAGTACCACTCTGGTTTACATCTGGATTCCCAATGATGACCTGAGTGACAAAGCAAGGTGAGTATTGTAACCTTGGCTAATTGAAGGATTTGCTGTTCTCTCATTCAAGTTCCAACACAATATTTCAAGTATTGTTTATTTAAAACAAAATTGTTCCCATCTTAGTTTGAAATGTTTTATTAAAAAAAAAAAAAAAAAACAGTTACACTAAAATCCCAGTTAGGTATTTTGTACCTGAACCAGGATTTGTCTGATTTTAAGAATCATTATTAGACTGAGGTTATGGATTTTTAAGAAATACAACACAGAAAAAAAAGTGTCATTTTCATCACATCATATCAAAGGCACCTATTGTCAATATTACTTAACACAATTGGTGGCTGTTTGTTTGTTTTTTGAGACAAGGTCTCATTCTGCTGCCCAGGCTGGAGTGCAGTGGCACAATCTCCACTCACTGCAACCTCTGCCTCCCAGAGTCAAGCAGTCCTCACACCTCAGCCTCCCAAGTAGCTGGGACTGTGGGCATGTGCCATCTCACCTGGCTAATGGTTTTATTTTTTGTAGAGGTGGGGTTTCACCATGTTGCCAAGGCTGGTCTTGAACTCCTGAGCTCAAGCAGTCCTCCCATCTCAGCCTCCTGAGTAGCTGGGACTACAAGCATGTACCACCACAGATGGCTAGTTTTTGTATTTTTTTTTTTTTTTTTTTGTAGAGATGATCCTTTGCCACATTGCCATGGCTGGTCTCAAACTCTTGGGATCAAGTGATCCACCCACCTTGGCCTTCCAAAGTGCTAAGATTACAGGCATTAGCCAACATGCCCAGATGGTTGATGTTAATTTTCATCACTTAGCTGAGATAGTGTATGTAAGGTTTATCCCTTGGAAGATTATTTCCCCCCATTTCTATATTTACTCTTTGGAAATAAGTCACTCTGTACATCTCCCACTCAAAGAGTGGGAAGTTATATTTCACCTCCTTGAAGTTAGACTGTCTGCATAAACTATTAGGGATTCTGCATGGGGATTTGTCTCTTCACTTTCATTTATTTATTTATTCACTCATTTATATCAGTATGGACTCATGGATACTTATTTTCCACTTGGATTATAACCCAATACTATTTTACTTTGTTGTTCTAATTGTTCCAGCCTTGACCATCGGGAGTTCTTTTAGCGCCTGTGACACTTACAATTTCTAAAACTACAATGAAACTTTCAGAATGACTGTTCTATCCAATGACTAAATGACTCCTTAAGATTAAGCTAGGCACTCAGGGAGAGACACTGCTTTCAGTTAATGCATTAAATAATAATCCTGTTGTCTGAAATAATTCATCTGACAGCAAGTAAGTGAAAGATTAGGAAGAAAAGTACCCATGATGGAGTAAATATTTTAAAAAATTAATGAAATGGAAATATAAACTGAAAAAATCCAAACCTTTTAAAGCAAATTTATAAATGGCTTCACATGCTTTAGCCAAAATGTCCTCTTCTGTAGAATGAAGCATTAACACCACGGTTGCTACTTTCTTGCTTTCAATTATTAATGGATCAAACTGAAAGGCAGAAAGAAAACTATCAGGTTCACATATGAGCTTTAAAAATCACATTAAAAATGAATGGGTCTTAAAACTTAAAGAGAAGATAATCTTGCAAAAAGGATGTGGTCACTGCCCAATAAGTGCACTGCAAAGTTTTTCATTTTAAAAAAACATCAACCGCTAGAGAAACAATTGTTAGCACTGGTGGCCTTGGAATTCCTGGGGTGTGGTGGGAAGAGCAACATGTTTTGGAATCTGACAGGTCTAGTTTCTCAATTTAGTCATGTGGAATTCAAATGACTTATGCTCCTAGAATGTCAATTTCTTTTTCTGTTTGATGAAGATAATAGTACCTATCTCAAAGGAGCAAGGAGAGGAGTAGAGGCATGTAGGTAAAGCACTTAGCACGTCATCTGGCTCATGACAGATGTATATCAAATGACACGTTGTTATGCTTACTCAATACACAAAATCCTCGAGCACCTGTATATATTTGATTTTCTGACCAACTCAATAATCAATACTTGCTCTCCAACCACTAGACTCTAGAAAAGCAGGAATTACATATGTGAAACAATAAAAAAGCAGTAGAAAACAGGATATAACATAATGTAAAATTGAATAAAATCTGGAACAGGGGAAATGATAATATAGTCTAAAGAAAAAGTATAGGACTCTAAGAAGACCTGTGTCCTGAGAATTCATGTGTAATTAAAGTGAGCTATTTGTTCGTAACATATAGAGGCTTTCCATGGTTAAGGAGAAAATGAATTATTACACTATTTTTCTTCCATTTCCAGAGACTAACGGAGGATGGAGTTCTGCTTAGGATAAAGTAAAAAAAAAAAAAAAAAAAACAACGGTATTTCAAAGCTTTAGCTGGTTCTTTGTGTTGGCTTTCCTATATGGACATCTTACTAAGATATGGAATATTTTTAAGGTTGTTTCATTTTGCATAGAGAATGGAGAAATGCATTACTCTGATTACTTCAAGGATACATAATTTTGTAAGTTTGGAAGAGTAAAGAAGAAAGAAGATGGCAAGAAACAATGACCTGAAAGTACATAGCCAGGATAAAACTTCCTCCTTGGAGGAGAAATGGCTGTTGAATTTTAGAAAAGCATTGTCTAATATCCAAAGTAAAGCCACTGTTTTTCTATGGCTCCCTCTATACTAGAAGCTATAAGAGTTACAAAAATCTTGTTTGTTTTCAAACTTCTTAGACTCTTTTAGAGAATACAAATCTTCAGTAAAAAGTCAGTTGTGTACACCAGGTTTGTGGCTTTCGTGTTTCTAGTGACATGATCCAGTGAGAAAAAGTGGCCTCTAGCTAAGCCAAGAGCAATGGTTGGGATGCTGGCTGCAACACTGATCAGGAGAGCAGAAGGCCCTGGAAATTACAGAACTCTTAAGGGAGGACTTCTGAATGTAGTGAGGGTTTGGGGCTTGAGAACCATCTTATTTAGGTATTAAACGGTAGCCCCAGAATGCCCGAGGACCTCACATCACCCAGGTGACACAGCTGACCACAGCTTTTTTAATCTAAAAAGTTAGGAAGCTGGATTACATGATCTCCTCCAGATACAACATTCTAGGATTCTTTGAAGTGCAAAACATATGGCAGGGACAATAAATACTATGATGAGAATGGGGAAATTAATTTGAAACTGGAGTAAATAGAGCTCCATGGACGTGGTAGAATTTGAGATAAGATTTGAAGAACAGATAAAATGGGATGGATGGTGATAAGAAGGAAAGATACACAAATGGAGAAGATAACACAAGATGGTTTAAAATGGGAATAAAGGTTTTATTGTGGATAAAATATTAGCTTGACCAAATAGAAAATATACAACAAGAAGTAGAAATAATAATAAATAATAAGAAAAAAAAAGACCTTAGCAAATGACCTATACCTTTCCTTCTCCTAATTGTTTATTGGGGATAACCAACAAAGGTCCAAGGGAAAAGAATTGTGACTTTGGAAGTTTATATCTGGCTAGGTTATCATTTGATGCTTGGGCATTCACAAACTCAAAAAGTATATCAACCATATGATCTTAAACAAATTGCTCAAGCAAAATCTCCAGCCAAAAGTGGGGAGAACCAAAATATAAAAACAACTGTGGTGGATCAATAAATACAAAAAATGTATTTTGCTGTTTAGCTTTCTAAATGTTGCAAATCATAATTCTTTTTTTTTTGAGATGGACTCTAGCTTTGTTACCCAGCCTAGAGTGCAATGGCATTATCTCAGCTCACCGCAACCTCCACCTCCCGGGTTCAAGCGATTCTCTGTCTCAGCCTCCCGAGTAGCTGGGATTACAGGCACCCACCACCACACTAATTTTTGTATTTTTAGTAGAGACAGGTTTTGTATTTTTAGTAGAGATGGGTTTTCACCATGTTGGCAAGGCTAGTTTCCAATTTCTGACCTCAGGTGATCTGTCCACCTCAGCCTCAAAAAGTGCTGGGATTACAAGCATAAGCCACCTGGCCCGGCCAATGCAATTCTTAAGAAAGGATTCCTGAAATGATAATGATTTGTAAGGGAAAAAAAAAAAAAAACAACTAATAGTGGATTGGAATTAAAACTGAGATTTTTTTTTTCAATGAAACAGATAAAGGAAATTTTTTATTTAAAAAAAAGGAATGTTACTTAGCTATTATTTATTTTTACATTAATAGAAAAAATGCAGGTTAAAATATGTGTATTTAATAGTTAGACTGCCAACAAGTACACAAAGTTCCATATTGCCAGAAAGAAAGGATAACAAAGGAAAATTCCTCAATTCAGAAAAGTGACGGAAAATACAAAAGAAATTACAAGATGAAAACATAGCAAAGAGAAACCAAAACTTCAAATAAACTAGGAATAAAATCAAATATGTCAGTGATCAAAATAAACATCGGTAGGGTAAATAAATCCAGTAAATTGGATTAAAAAGCAAAATTAGCTCCCTCGTTTGTGCTAGTAGGTATTTCTTCCACTTGATCTTCCAGAATATTAATTCAGATCTCTCCAACTAAGATATAGAACATTTCTAGAATCTCTGAAGATTTCCTCACACTCCTTCCCTAAGCCACCCTGCCCCCCAGACATAATCATTATTCTAACTTTTAAAATAATCACTTAATTTTCCATTTTTGAACTTCATATAACTGGAATCATACAACATTCATTCTTTCATGTTTGGTGCTTTAGCTCAATGAATGTCTGTTGGAATTCTTTCACATTTTTGCTTATATAACTAAGTCATATTTCTTACAGCTATATAATGCATTCCATTATGTAAATATACTAGTTTGGGCTCTTTTCTTTCCAGTTTGAGGAAATCATAACATAAGCCACAGTGAATATTCTTTTACATGTCTTCTTGTGGATACATACATTCATTTCTCTTGATATGTATCTAGGAATGTAATTGATGAGTCATAGGGAAGACATATATTTCCCTTTCATAGGTACTTTTGAACAGTTTTCCAAAGTGGTTTTTATCAATTTACATTCCCTCCAGCTATAAATGAGAGTTCCAGTTGCTCTACATCCTCACCAACACTTGGTATTGTCAGTCTTTTTAATTTGCCTTTCCGAAACTCTTCAATCATATTTTTAAGTTCATCTGCTTTTCATAGTTATTGTAGCTGAAGAAACGCCTGCTGCTACCTGCTATCACTATATCCTAGACAGAAGAGAAATGTTCTCATTACTGTTTGAAAATTCTCCCATCTCTTTTACTAATTCTCACTCAGTAGCATCCATCTGTCATTCAGCTTTGTTTTCTGCTATTATGCTTAAGGACCCATTAACTTTTCTCTGTCTGCCTGCAGATGGGTTTCCTGCAGCACTCACAGTATTCCGGCTCTGAGGGGTTCTTGGTAGACAACCACCAAGTGGTGAAACATAGAGCTTGATTTTTTCAGCTACTCCCACTACAGAGATTCTTCAGCTGCATTTGGATCCCCAGTCCCTCTCCTTTCTCTCCCTTTATCAGGTTTCTCCCTTCTTCCCCTCTTAAGTGCTTTGATTAGATGTTCTATTAACTGAATAACATTTCTGCTAAATCCTAAACCTCCTTGTTTCTCTGTTTTTTCATCAAACGAATCTTCCAAAACCCAAAGCACACAGGAAACTAGTATTTTCTTCTTTGCATTTGTAGCCAAGTGACCAACCATTCTCAAAAAATGTTTAACTAGAGGAAAATTAGTATCACTATAAATTCATGAACAGCAATTGAGACAGTCTCACTGCAAACCAGGTTTCTACATTTCTCTTGTAAACTTGATTTTTCTCCTCAAGAGAACAAAATTATTTCAAACATTTTTTACTATCCTTGAACATCTTTTCAAGGATAAGTAAAAAAAAAAAAAACAAAAAAAACATTTTTACTATCCTTAACACTCTCACCTCCCCACTTTCTTTCCTCTTCATCCAGCAAATTTTTCAGAGAAAATAAAGTTAGTAGATGGAAACTCCATCAACTTCTAACTTGCAGATTCAAATCTACCTATATCTGCACATGTTCTGTTACATCAGAGAAAATTGGGTATTCCCTAATAGATGCTTTGGCTTTTTAACTCATTCATCTTCATTCCTTAATTCATTCATTTAATAAACATTTATCAAATCCATGTTAAGTACCAGACACTAAGAATAGCACAGTCTCCTATTCTCACAGAATGGACATATTCTTATCTTACCCTATATTATTAATTATCCCTTTTGTTTCATGAGTAGTCAACTCTTCCCTGTCAACTAAACTCTTCCATTACTTCTTTTGAATCCAGCTTATAGAGGGCCAAATTAGATGTAATGCAATGCAGTTATTTCCAGTGTAAGTCTGATGAGTTTTGAGGAGTGTATACATCTGTATAGAATTTTAAGAAACATATACATCTGTATAACCAACCACTCTAAACAATATGTGAAAGTTTCCATGCCCCAAAACATTCTCTCCTGCCTCTTTGCAGTTGATTTCCCTTCCTATGGCTGGTCCCAGACAACCACTGATCTCCCTTCTTTCACTACACATCAGTTTTGCCTGTCTTATAATTTAGTAGTAACAAAATTACTACATAGGAGCCCTTTGTGTAGGATTCTTTCATGTGGTAGAATATTTTTGAGATCCATGTTGTTTCATAGATCTCATTTGTTTTTACCTTTCTTTTTACTGCTGAGTAGTATCTCATTGTATGAGTAGGCCATGATTTGTTTATCCATTCAACTGTTGATGGACCTCTGGGTGGTTTCAGTTTGGAACCATTATGTATAAAAGCTGCCATGCACATTTTTATACAAGTCTTTATATAGACAAATGTTTTCTCTTGAGAAAATGCCTAGAAGTAAAATTTCTGGCTTGTCTGACAAGTGCATGTTTAATTTTATTAGAAAATAATTTTTGTCTGGGTACATTGGTTCATGCCTATAATCCCAGCACTTTGGGAGGTTGAGGCAAGAAGATCACTTGAGGCCAAGAGTTCAAGACCAGTCTGGGCAAGATAGTGAGACCCTGTCTCTACAGAAAGCTAAAAAATTAGCAATGCATGGTGGCATGCACCTGTAGTCCTAGCTACTTGGGAAGCTGAGGTCGGAGGATCACTTGACCCAGGAGTTCAAGGCCCCAGTGAGCTACATTCATACCACTGCACTCCAGCCTGGACAACAGAGTGAGACCCTATCTCAAAAAATACGTATAATTCTTTTTTTCCCCAAAGTAGTTCTACCATTTGCATTTCCACCAGTGGTGTGTCTGTATCCAACATGGTACTTTCATCTGTTCAGTTATTTAGGTCTTCCTTAATTTGTCCCAGGAATGTTTTACAGTTTTCAGCATATAGGTATTGATTTTATTTTGTTAAACTTATGTCTGAGTATTTCATCATTTCTTATGCTATTGCATAGCCTTTTTTTACCATCATGTTAATAGGTGAATAACATGTAGGACCATTAAAAAAAATAAACCTTTGTATCATTATAAAATGTCCATCTTTTTCTCAGGTAACATTCTTTGTCCTGCAATTGAAATGCATTTATCTGGAATTAACATAGGCGCTCCTGATTTCTTATGATTGGTATTTGCATGGTATATATCTTTTTCCATGTTTTTACTTTGTGTGTACCTTTATATGTAAAGGAGGATTCTTATAGACAGGTTAGAGCCGAGTCTTGCTTTTTTACTCAGTTGGGCAATCTTTCACATTTTATTGGAATATTAGATTATATCCAATGTGGTTATTGATATGGTTGGGTTTTAACTGATAATCTTGCTATTTTCACTTTATCACATTTGTTCCCTATTCCTTTTATCCTGTCTTTTTTCAGGTAATTGGATTTTTTTAGTATCCCATTTTACCTACTCTTTTAGCTTATTAACTTATTTTCTCCTGGTTATAGGTCACATTTTCCTTTTTTGCATACCTAATAATTCTGTATTGGATATTGGACATTGTGAAATTATGTAGTTGAGCGTCTAGATTCTTTTGGGGGCTAGGGGAGGAGGAGTGCTCCTTAAAAGATAATGGATTTTGTTCTGGCAGGCAGTTATCTTATTTATGGATCAGGTTGATTATTTAAGGCCTGTTTTTAAGCTTTATTAGGTAGAACAGGACTAGAGAAGCCTTTACTGTAGGGCTGGGTAGTTTAGCCACCCAACTATTAAGGCATGACTTTTCCGGATACTCTCAATGCCCCAGGTATTCAATGCCTTCCAAGCAAATGACAGTGACCCTCAGACCAGTGTGAGCTCTAGAAAGGACTTGGTTTACGGCACCCTGACAGTCGCTCATGCACGTCCACCATGTGGAGTTTTACTCCATGCAAATTAGAATTTAGAGACTCTAGAGGACTATTAACCAGGTTTCTGGAGCTATTGCTGCTTGTTGGTCTCCTCTTTTTGGTACTCTGCCCTGCAAACTGCAGCTACCTTATCCTCCCTGAACTGTGATTTCTCAAAAGTCTTTTATTTTAACCCAACTTTCCCTAGATAGTAGTCATCCACTGTACACCACATTACCACATTACCCTTCTTTGTCTTTTGCAATCAAAAACCTTGTGAATCTATACTTTCCTCATGCTCATTCCTTACTGCACATCTCTAGTCTGACTTTCACCCTCAATAACTCACCAAAATAGTTCTCACTAAAGCCACCGTCTAGGAACACCATGCCACATGTCACCCAGGACTTCTTGAGAGTTTTATTTCTAATGAAAATAATAAAAGAATACTTGAAACTATAGAGAGTTATGGTATATTTAATTGTCAGGCCTCCATCTCTTTGGATACACTTTTTATTGTTTTTATTCGTGGTGATTTGGGAGTTGAAATTCCTTGGGCGAGTGGGCTGGCTTGCTTTTCTTTCTCTTCTTCAACAGCTGTCATTTTTCTAAACTTAACACACTGCATTACATCTTTGATTTACCTGTCTACTTCAGTATGTCGTACTTCCATTCGCTCTGTTGCTCAGCCTTCATCTCTCAACCCGTCCCTTTCTCACGCTCCATGTCCTAACATCAGCACATCCGGCCAACTCAACCTTCAAAGCACATCCTCAGGTTGGGCACATCTCATCTTCTTCACAGCGACCTACCTCTTGGGTCCCAGCTGCCATTAGACATTAACTGCATTACCATAACAACCTGGAAACTGGTCTTCCAATTTTCACATTTCTCCCACATTGTAGCTAGAATGATCTTATTTTTCATTTCAAATACAAATCAGATATCCCTACTCCTCTCTGTAACCTTCCAGCAAATTCTCCTTTTTGCACATTAGGAAAAACTCCAACTTGCTTAATTAACATAGCCTAATGCCCTACGTGGTCACCACCATCTCGCCATCTTTGTGACCCCCTCCTATACCTTGCTCACTAATCTCCTGCCACACCCACCTTCCTGAAATTCCTCAAATACACTGCGTAAGGCTTTAGTTACTGTGGTCTGGCTGGGGTCCTCTCCCAGATATTTGCACAGAATACCCCCTCATTTCATTTAAGTGTGTTTAGATCCCACCAAGAAAGCCTGCCCTGACCTAGATTCTATTTAAAGAGGCCCCATCACACTCCTTACGTGACCTACTTTATTTTTCTTCATTGATCATATCGCTACCTAAATTATATTATTATTAGTTGACTGTTTTTCCCACTATAATATAAGCTGCCTTGGGGCCTGAACTTTGCTTTTTCCCTATCTTTATGCCCAAGATGTAGAAGAATGCTTGCACATGGTATGTGCTCTGTATCTGTCCAGCAAATAAATACATTTCTTTAGGCAAAGGACCGTGCTGTTTCTCTGTTTCCATCACCTATGAACAATACCTGGATGATGGAAGTACTTGGAAAATGTCTGTAAAGGCATGTATTAAAGTTCCTCTGGAAACTTTTTCTATGCCTGTGGCATTAAAGTGCCTTAACTGTGTACTGTTTGCTGATATTGGGAGAGAGGGCTCTGAATCTGAGGTCCATGAGCTATCAGTAGGCTCTGAGGGTACATTCTGTACCTGAAATTCTATGCAAAAGTACATTGGAGTAAATTTCAGTGGGGAGAGGCTCCACAGTTTCCAACCTACCTTCATAAAACTCCTTGATTGCCCTGCAAACTCCTAAGAACCACAGCCTTCCATCATCTTCACCACATAAGGCACTTTCCCTCACGTCCCAGCTGGCCATCTTCTCCACCAACCCCCATCCAAAACAGATTTCCCTTCCCTCGTGGAACTCTCACCCCAGAGACCTCTCATGTTTCTATATTTTTAAAGGGGATTATGTAAACGAGTGAATAAAGATACTGTGGTTAAGCATGGGTATAATTGCCACAGAATAACAAGTCTCAGAAGAGTCAGTAGAGTACACAAAAATACATTTAAACATAAGCTTTAGTAAGTATTTAATAGTCACATGTGGTTATTTAAATGTGAATCTATAATAATTAATTTTAAAGACCAGGTGCAGTGGGTCATGCTTGTAATCCTAGCACTTTGGGAGGTCTGGGTGGGAAGATCTCTAGAGCCTAGGAGTTTGAGACCAACCTGGGCAACATGGTGAGATCCTGTCTCTACAGAAAATGCAAAAATTAGCCAGGTATACTGGTGTGTGCCTTTAGTCCCAGCTACTCAAGAGGCTGAGCGGGGAGGATCACTCGAGCCCCGGAGGTGGAGGCTGCAGTGAGCCATGATTGTACCATCACCCTCCAGCATGAGAGACAGAGCAAGATCCTATCTCAAAAAGAAGAAGAAAAAAAAGATAATACAGGGTATGAGAAGCTTAAAGGGAAGCTTGAGACGGTAAGAGTTACAGTCCAATGGGCTCTCTAAGGAGGAGACATACTGGTGTTTGGCAGAGAGTTGAGAAACTTTGCATGACATTTGTTTCTCCTATAGAGCCTGCACCATTAGAGTAATTTTTTATTAAAAAGGGCACTGAGAATAAATTGATAGCTGTAACAGAGTGCCACATGATTAAATAAATAATACTGTGCTGTCATTACATAGCCCATCTACTTTCCCGAGAGGAAGTCACAGTCACCAACAAGCTTGTTGAGAAACTATAGTTTCATGCTCTGTGCAAAATAAATGATAAAACAAGATTATTTACAAAAAGAATGAAAGAAAATGGAAGCATTTTGGCTAAGCTTTGAATTTTAAGCCCAGTCAATTTGAGTGGCCATAGGCTTCTGGAGATATTTTTATGTCTCTGCTAAGGAGTAATACTGTCTAGAATAGTGCTGTCCAATGGAACTTCAATGATAAAAATGTTCTGATTCTGTGCTGTCCAATATAGCAGGCCATTTACTCATTTTTAAAAGTCCATAGTAGTGTTGTCAGTTTATGACAAAGAATGAAAAGTTGAGTTCTGAGATAAAGGAGGTCCGGGAAAACAAGCCCCAGGAGACCTGTCTTCCCAGGAATTGGATTCGGTTGCACAGCTGAGGGGCATGTTCTACTATTTTCTATTGCTCTGATTCAATATTCCCTGCTTAGCTTCCCATGTGCATTTAACTAAGAAAGAAAGTCCTGACCCATTAACATAAATGTTCAGTTAACTTGATACTTAATTATTACCATGCCAGGGCCAGGTCATAGTCTCTTGGGAGTTTAGATCTTGTGCCTTTATTCACTGAAGCACAATCACCTCTGAAATATTAAAAGAATATAATTTCCATGCTTGCAAACTCAAAGATCTGACCATATATAAGTTTTCCTTTTATTTTATTTTATTTATTTTATTTTTTTAAAGAAAGAAAAAGAGAGAAAAGAAAGAGCAAAAGAAAGAAAAGAATGAAAGAGAGAAAGAAAGAGGAAGAGAAAGAGGGAGAAAGAATGGGATTCTTGTTCTATTGCCCAGGCTAGAATGCAGTCTAAAAATGGGTATTAAAAACCTCTTTTATGCCAGTAATTGTGCTTAACAATGGAGACAGGAAGGAATAGGGGATGAAAATAACAAATAAGCAGCCAACAAATATTTTTTTTAAACCTGTGAAATGCTATGCAATTGCTAAGGAGCGATTTACTTCCAATTATGTGGTCACTTTTAAAATAGGTGTAATGTGATACTGAGAAAAATGTATGTTTTGTGGATTTGGGGAGGAGAGTTCTGTAAATATTTGTTAAGTTTACTTGTTCCAGGTCTGAGTTCAAGTCCTGTATATCCTTGTTAATTTTCTATCTCGTTGATCTGTCTAATATTGACAGTGTAATGTTAAAGTCTCCCACTATTATTGTGTGGGAGTCTAAGTCTCTTTGTAAGTCATTAAGAACTTGCCCTATGTATCTGGGTGCTCCTGTAATGGGTGCGTATATATTTGGGATCGTTAGCTCTTCTTGTTGCATTGATCCTTTCACCACCATGTAATGTCTCTCTTTGTTTCTTATGGTCTTTGTTGTTTTAAAGTCTGTTTTATCAGAGACTAAAATTGCAGCTTCTGGTAATGCTAACTGGCTGTTTTGCCCATTAGTTGATGTAGATTCTTCATTATGGTGATGCTCTTTACCTTTTGGTATGTTTTTGGAATGGCTGATACTGGTTGTTGCCGTCTATGTATAGTGCTTCTTTCAGAAGCTCTTGTAAAGCAGGCCTGGTGGTGATGAAATCTCTGAGTACTTGCTTGTTTGCAAAAAATTTTACTTTTCCTTCATTTATGAAGCTTAGTTTGGTTGGATATGAAATTCTAGGTTGAAAGTTCTTTTCTTTAAGGATGTTGAACGTTGGCCCCCACTCTCTTCTGGCCTGTAGGGTCTCCACTGAGAGATCTGCTGTGAGTCTGATGGGCTTCCCTTTGTGGGTAACCCGATCCTTTTCTCTGGCTGCCCTTAGCATTTTCTCCTTCATTTCAATCCTGGTGAATCTGATGATTATGTGCCTTGGAGTTGCTCTTCTTGAGGAATATCTTTGTGGTGTTCTCTGTATTTCCTGGACTTGAATATTGGCCTGCCTTGCTAGGTTGGGGAAGTTTTCCTGGATAATATCCTGAAGAGTATTTTCCAGCTTGAATTCATTCTCTTCATCACATTCAGGTACACCTATCAAACGTAGGTTAGGTCTTTTCACATAGTCCCATATTTCTTGGAGACTTTGTTCATTCCTTTTTACCCTTTTTTCCTCTAATCTTGCCTTCTCATTTTATTTCACTGAGTTGATCTTCGACCTCTGATATCCTTTCTTCTGCTTGGTCAATTTGGCTGTTGAAACTTGTGCATGCTTTGCGAAGTTCTCGTGTTGTGTTTTTCAGCCCATCAATTCACTTATATTCCTCTCTAACTTGTCCATTCTCATTAGCATTTCATTAAATTTTCTTTCAAGGTTCTTAGTTTCTTTGCATTGGGTTAGAACATGTTCTTTTAGCTCACAGAAGTTTCTTATTATCCACCTTCTGAAACCTGATTCTGACAGATCATCACACTCATTATCCGTCAGTTCTTGTTCCCTTGCTAATGAGAAGGTGCAATCCCCTGTAGGAGAAGAGGCATTCTGATTTCGGGTGTTCTCAGCCTTTTTGCACTGGTTTCTTCCCATTTTTGTGGATTTATCCACCTGTCGTCTTTGTAATTGCCGACTTTCAGATTGGGTCTCTGAGTGGACGTCTGGCTTGTTGGTGATGAAGTTTTTTCTGTTTCTTAGTTTTCCTTCAGTGGACGCCCCTTCCCCACAGAGCTAGGTC
>PVKP010010426.1:0-64691 GCA_004027715.1 Plecturocebus donacophilus
TATTCCATGGTGTATATGTGCCACATTTTCCCTGTCCAGTCTATCATTGATGGGCATTTGGGTTGGTTCCAGGTCTTTGCTATTGTAAACTGTGCTGCAATGAACATTCGTGTGCATGTTATGGTGATGGAACTGTTCTGTGTGTGCTGTGAAGGTGAATATGTAACTACACCCTCATCAGCCTCCCCACAATGAGAAGTAAACCTGCTCCCATTTGCCAGACGACATGATTATCTACATAGAAAATCACAATCTATCAGAATAATAATTAAAAAAAACACCCCTCCTGGATCTAAGTAAAATTGCAGGATACATGTTTGGCATACAAAAATCAATTGTATGCCCATATACTAACAATGAACACATGAAAATACAATTTTAAAATAGCACTTAAAACTGTAAATCTGCCAGTCTAGCACACAAGGAAATATTTAGGTTTGTATCTAATACAACATGTACAGAATTTATATGCTGAAAACTACAAAATACTGATGAAAGAAATCAAATATCTAAATAAATATAGAGAAGTATCATGTTCATGGATTGGAAAATTCAATATAGTAAAGATATTGATTATTTAATATTTCCATACAATTCCTATCAAAAATAACAGAAAGATCTAATTGAAAGTATGATTGGGAATGTTTTAAAATGTATATGGAAAGAAAAAAATGGCTAGAATAGCTATAATGATTGTGAAGAAAAATAATAAAGTGAGAATTAGTCTACCCAGTTGCAGCCTTACTATATAGATCTAGCAATCGTATCTGTGTGCCATTAAAGGAGAGATGCAGAAATAGGTTAGTAAAACAGACCAGAGAACCCAGATATAGACCTACACAAATATGTCCAACAGCTTTTTAATATGCAAAAGAATTCAATGAAGGAAAGACAGTTGTTTCAACAAATGGTGCTAGAGAAATTGAGTAATCTATAGGCAAAAACAGACAAAAAAACGAATTTACACTCCCACCAACAGTGTAAAAGCATTCCTATTTCTCCACATCCTCTCCAGTAACTGTTGTCTCCAGATTTTTTTTAATGATCAACATTCTGACAGCGTGGCGATTCCTCAAGGATCTAGAACTAGAAACATCATTTGACCCAGCAATCCCATTACTGGGTATATACTCAAAGGAATATCAATCATTCTACTATGAAGACACATGCACATGTATGTTCACTGCGGCACTGTTTACGATAGCAAAGACTTGAAACCAACCCAAATGCCTCTCAGTGACAGACTGGATAAAGAAAATGTGGCACTTATACACCATGGAATACTATACAGCCATAAAAAGGTTGAATTCATGTCCTTTGCAGGGACATAGATGAAGCTGGAAACCATCATTCTCAGCAAACTGACACAAGAACAGAAAACCAAACACTGTATGTTCTCATTCATAAGTTGGTGTTGAACAATGAGAACACATGGACACAGGGAGGGGAACATCACACACTGGGGTCTGTTGGGGGGTGGGGGGCTAGTGGAGGGACAACATTAGGAGAAATACCTAACGTATGTGACTTTGGCAGAGGGGGGTAGATGCAGCAAACCACCGTGGCATGTGTATACCTATGTAACAATCCTGAACGATCTACACATGTACCTGAGAACTTAAAGTATAATGATAGTAATAATAAAAAAAAAGCTGCAAGACCAAAAGACCAAACTTCAGCCTAAATTTCACACCAATATAAAACTTAACTCAAATTATATTATAGATTTAAAACATAAAACCATAAAGCATTTAGGAAAAAAAGAGTAGAAAATCTCAGGTCTAGGGCTAGGCAAAGAGCTCTTAGACTTGGCATCAAAAGCATGACCCATAAAAGGAAAAATAAAAGAATATCAAAATTAAAAACTTTTATTCTGTAAAAGACTCAGTTAAAATAATGTAAGTACAAGGTGTAGACTTGAAGAAAATATTTGCAAACCACATACCTGACAAAGGACTAGTATCTTGACTACAAAGAACTCTGAAATGCCAACAGCAAAATAGCAAATAATTTAATTTGAAAATTGGCAAAAGCTATGAATAAGCATTTCATCAAATAACTTATGAAGATAGGAAATAAGCAAATAATCACATGAAAAGATGTTTAACATAGTTAGCTGATTTGGGAAATGCAAATTAAAACCACAGTGAGATATCATTACCAATCTCTCACATGGCTAACATTAAAATGACAGATCAAATACTGAAAAAGATGCAGAGAACCGGAATCACACATGTCTTGCTGCTGGGAATGTAAGACAGCACAGCCACTCTGCAAAGCAGCCAAATCACCTGTTTAATAACTAAATATGTAACAACTACCAATTAAGCAATTGCCCTCTTCAAAGTTTTTCCCAGATAAATTGAAATTTATATTCACCTAAAAGTCTATACATAAATGTTTCTAGTAGCTTTATTCTTAATAGTCAAAAACCGGGATGAACACAGACATTCTTCAATGAGTGAATGGTTAAAACAATCTGTGCTACATCCATGCAATGGAATAGTATTCAGAAATAAAAAGGAACAAAGTATCGATGCATACAACAACTTAAATGAAACCCCACGGGATTGCTCTAGATAAAAAAGTAATAACAAAAGATTGCATACTTCATTATTTCACTTATATAACATTCTTGAATAACAAAATTATGTAAATGGAGAATGGGTTTGTGGTTGCCAGTGTTTATGAGGGAGTGGGAAGAGGAGAGACGTGTGGGTGTGAGTACATGAGATTCTGTGGTGATGGAATGTTCTGCATCTTGCATATGTCAGTGTCACTATCTGGTTGTGATATTGTGCTATGGTTTTGCAAGATGTTACCACTGAGGAAAACTGGGTAAAGTACACACAAGAATTGTCTGTATTATTTCTTACAACTACATGTGAATTGGTCTATGGTTATGATAAAATAAAATTTTTGATTAAAAAAACTTGATAGCAGGAAATGTATAAAATTGTACACCACAAGGAGTGAACTTTTTGTATGAAAATTGGGGGAAAAAAAACCCCATGAACCAAGGTGTTAGAAGATTCTCAGGCAGAATGCATACTGGGACAAATGAATATAACTGTGTTAGAAATATGTGATATAATCTCACTCAAAGGTCTAAGGGTTTGAGGGATTAAGAAGCTGGCCTCAATAACTTCGGAAAATAATGTTTGACTGGATACTCTATGATTCAAGACAAAAAGAATTTACACAAATGCTGTATTCTAGTTGATAAATGTTTCTCATACCTGTACAGGTTAGCAATTCTGAAACTACATTACACGTATACAAGGGTTGAAAAAGAAGTCAATAAATTGTGTAGAGTGAGAGCTAGATTATGTCAGGGAAAGAAGCTGTAAGTAACAGGGCAGAAAATATTCTCAACATGTATATCTAGAATGAATATTTTGGCATTTGCTTACTGTCACAGATATCACTATTCATATTTATTTTAATATATGTACACATAACAAGATATAGAAATATATGTACTCACACATACATAAATATACGTATATACATATACATGTATACATATGTATGTTCTAGCTCTGTCTGCTAAGAGAGCCTCAAGGCAGGGATATCCAGTAACAATGAGCAAATTAAGAGCTCGAATCTTGATTTCTAAATACCGTGTTCCTATAAAAGGAATTAGAACTTCTTGGAGAAATAGGTGATTTGAGGGCTGGGACTGAAGAAATACAAAATGAGCTTGAAGCACCTTGTGCCAAAAACTTAGAAAATGCTTTTTAAAAAGGGTGTGGTTGGGCATAGATGGCAAACTGAAATCAAAGACGAAAGTTAAAAACTTGGACAACAAAAAAAGTATTTTAGGGTTATAACTTGGAGTAGAAAATAAAAATACATGAACCTGTACTAATTTAAATGATTAATATATACGTTGAGATAAGGAACAAATCTTCTCACAGAAGAATTCCAAATAATAAATGTAAAAAGAATCAGGAAAATAGAAAACCATCATTAGAATACAACTGCAATAATTGCCACAGGCGAGATCCACTGTGGAACCCTAAAATCAGACAGCTAAAAGCTAAACTTTAAGGAGAAACAGGACATTTCCACAGCTTCAAAGTGTTACAAATATTTCTTAATTACTCTAATGGTTTTAACATGTGTGCACAAGCTATTTCCCATGCTTCCCTCCAAGAGGTAACTGGCCTCAAGTGTAGACTGGTCTTAGTGACTTATTTCTAATAAATGAAGCATGGAAAGGAAAAAGTTAAACTTCACAGTGGACGAAACTGGCAGAGCACACCTTAACCATGTGGTCAAGGTTAGTGTCACCAGGAACGAGCCTTGCCAACATCGTGTGTCCCTGCTGTGACAGGCTGTGATGGGCATTCCACCTCTGTGGTATCCTTCCCCAAATTCTATAACCCCCATCTACACATGAGAAAATATCAGGAAATCACAAATTGCAGCATGGGCTACAAAACAACCTGCCATTTAAGATGAGTCCCAGTCACCAAGAAACAAAGAATGACTGAGACACTGTCCTCCATGGAGGTGACTAAGGAGACACTTGATGAAATGCAATGTCTTGTCCTGGATTAGATCCTTGAATGGGAAAAAGACACTAGTGGGACAAACGGCAACTGTGAAAAACTCTATAGTTAATAATATTGCATCAATGTTAGCTGTTTCTTTTTAAGTGTTGATACATTGGACTTCACCAAAATTAAGGCTCTGGTCTTGGAATGATATCTTTGAAGAGGCAAGACATAGAGTGAGAGAAAGTATTCTCAATGCATATGTCTTACAAAGAACTTGTATCCAGCACACATTGAGAATTCTTAGAGTACAATAAGAAAACAAAAATAATGGGGGAAAAGTTGAACAAATAAGTTAGCAAAGAAGAGGTACATATAACAAAAAAGCACACAAAGATATGTTCAGCATCGTTAGTCACCAGGAAATGCAAAATGGAACCAGTGATGGCAGTGGCAGCCCATCTGGATTGGTCACTGCCATCATGCCAGTTGCAGGAAGGAGGTACAGCAGGGCTACACGCTCCATGGAGCCTGCTGGAGCTGGGGACTCGTGGGAGCCCCACCCCTTCTGAGTTGAAGTGGGAGCTTCCTGGTTGCCACTGCAGATGCCCAAGCCATGGCTGCAGACCTGGACACCCCTGTGCTCTTGGGGCCCTGGAGCAGGCGGGAGCTCTGCCCTCCCAGGCGCAGACTGCAGCCCCCCAAACTGTGGCTGTGGATCCGGGCATCTTTGTACTCTTCGGGGCCCAGGAAGGCACTCCCCTCTCTCACAAGCTCAGAAGTGCCAGCTTCCACAGCCTGGCTTCTCCTTGCTGTTAGGGCCTGCTCCAATCTCAGAGCAAAGTCAGGGCCAAGCCTGTGTGATGTTGCAGGCCAGCCAGGTGTTCACAGTCTCAGGGTAGTTCTGACATGCCAGCCCCCTACCACCTTGGCCCCTTCAGGACTTTGGGCACTGATGAGCATAGGAGGGAAGCCAAAGGGGTGCTGAGGGCAGCTTGGTGCTGGGCTGCAGGCACACCTTGGCACCTACAGCCTGGATACAATGAATGACAGCAGAAAGTAGACAGGTTTCTGGGCAGAAGGGGGTAGGTTCCCAGTGACACCCTCTGCTAGGAGCTGAACGTTCCTTGGGACATCCTGGCTGTGGAAGGGAGCTGCTCCCTGAGGGTTTCCTCTGAGCGGTTATATTGCTCAATAAAGCTCCTCTCCATCTGCTCACCCTCCACTTGTCTGTGTACCTCATTCTTCATGGTCACAGTACAAAAACTTGAGACTCACAGAATGGTGACCCTAAAGGAGCTATAGCACAAACAGGGCTAAGACATGCCCCTTGCTCACCATGTTGCAGGTGAAGATAAGGAAAGAAGAGCTGTGGCCCTTTGGGGATCCCAGAGCTTGAGGTCCTGTTGTTCCTGGTGTCTCCAAGCTTCTGGGCACCACCATGTTCCCTGGTGCCAACTGTAGAAGCTGCTTGTGGTGCACCTGGTTTGGCCGCAGCCTCAGAGAGGGTGGGTGTCCATGCTGGCACCTGGAACTGCCTGCTCGGAGCAGCAGCTGACGTGCCTGACTGTGTGCAGTGGCCAGACCCCACACTTGCTCACACACCCCTCATTGTTCTACACTTGACTCACCCTTGGCAGCCTGGGACCCAGGCCAGTAGAGTGAACTGAGTGCAGCCTGCCAGATTGAGTGAGTGAAATGAGTCCAGTGGGCCTGAGCAAAACTCAGGCAAAGGTGCTACTGGCCACAGAGATTTCTGGCCAGGAAAACAACATCCCAAAGGTCTTGTAACACCAGTATACAATGTAATAACATGTCTATAATAATAGCTAAAATTAAAATGGAGGTTTTAATACCAAATGTGAGTGACAGGCAAAGGAATTGGAACTGTCATATATTGCTGGTAGGAATGAAAAATTGTACAAGTACATTGGAAAGCAGTTTACCAATTCCTTATAAAGATTAATATATATTTAACTTTGAACCCAGTAATTTTCCCTCTAGATATGAATCCAAGAGTAGTAAATGTGAAAAGCCAGTCAGAGAGAGTGAGAATACCATTAAGGTAATATTTATGTGAATTCTAGACCAGAAAAAACTCAGCTGTAGTGTACGATCCTATCAGTGGTTGCCTGGAGTGGAAGACAGTGATAAAAGGGGCTTGAGAGAACTTTGTGGGCGATGGAAAAGTTGTCTGTTTTTATTCTTTTAGAGTTTTCATGGATAGATTTGTGAATACTCAATTACACTTAAATGAGTGCATTATACAATATATAAATTATTACTAATACAGTTAATTTTTTTTGAGACAGTCTCATTCTGTCACCCAGGCTGGAGTACAATGGTGCAATCTGGGCTCACTGCAACCTCCACCTCCCAGGTTCAAGCAATTCTCCTACCTCAGCCTCCCAAGGAGCTGGGATTACAGGTGCCCACCACCACGCCTGGCTAATTTTTGTATTTTTAGTAGAGACAGGGTTTCACCATGTTGGCCAGGCTGGTCTCAAACTCCTGATTTCAAGTGATTCACCTACCTTGGCCTCCCAAAGTGCTGGGATTACAGGTGTGAGCCACCACACCAGCCATTAATATAGTTAATTTTAAAAAACAAAACATTTGTATGTCACTTTTTTTGAAAAGGACTATTTTTTTGCAGGATTTTCTTCCCCAGAAAAAAATATATGCACTATGGCCAGGTGCATGACTCACACCTGTAATCACAGTCCTTTGGGAGGCCAAGGCGGGCAGATCACTTGAGGTCAGGAGTTCAAGACCAGCCTGGCCAAAATGGCCAAATCCCATCTCTACTAAAATTATAAAACTTAGCCAGGCGTGGCTGCACAAACCTGTAATGCCAGCTACTCAGGAGGCTGAGGCAGGAGAACAACTTGAATTCAGGCAACAGAGGTTGCAGTGAGCTGAGATGGCACCACTGCACTCCAGTCTAGGCAACAGAGTGAGATTTTGTAGAAAGAAAAGAGAGAAGAAGGAAGGAAAGAAAGAAAGGAAGAAAGAAAGAAAGAAAGGAGGAAAGAAAGAAAGAAAGAGAAAGAAAAAGAAAAGAAAAAGGAAGGAAGAAAGAAAGAAAGAAAGAACGAAAAGAAAAAGGAAGGAAGGAAGGAGGGAAAGAGAGAAAGGAAGGAAGAGACAGAGAAAGGAAGGAAGGAAAGAAAGAAAATTTATGCAATAGTAATTCATACTGAACTGACTTATAAATTGTACCTTAATCCAGGATGTTTTTGTTGTGTTGAAAAGTGTCAGGGAGTCAACGAATTCAGCAAAAACGATAAGAATTTAATATGGACAGTGAGTTAAGCCCAAGAAGATGAGGAGGTGATATGGTAGCCAATATGTCCGTGCTTATGGTGCGGCTCAGAGGGAGGATTCCAGAGAGAGCATGGGGATACGATCCATATTCTACCTGTTTACACTATCCTCCAGAACCAGTTAAACTCTGAATGCTGTGACATTTTTTTGACAAAAAGAGAAAATGAATGAGAACACTTAAAATATTATTTATAAAACCATGCAAAATGTACCACAGACCTCCTGTGATGCTTATGGACATGTAGCTGCTGTTTAGAAGCTGGAAGCCCCATATCAGATCCCTACCTCAGAATCTCAAGTGGGGGCAGAGTGCTGAATTGGTTGGAATTATCTATGTCTGCTTGATAATTTCAGATGCCTCATTTTCAGATGGCATTACCAAGCTCTGCAAAGATCTGTGAGGATGACATAATTCAATATTGCCTGTGGGCTCTATCCTTGCTGATATACCATGGAACTGAAACTTGGGCCAGTCTGTAATCTTGGGAAAGGCAGGTACACCTGGCACAGTTGTTCCTAGAGAGAAAGCAGGAGGAGGTCTTCCCAAGAAAGACCATGACAGCACAGAGGCAGTCTGAAGGGAAGCCAAGGAAAGGATTTGAGACTCTACAAGAATGAAGTTGGGAGGATGATAGAAGTCCACAGGCAAGAGAGTACGAGGGCAGGAATCAGGGTGGATCAGGAGCAGATCTCCACAAGATTAGATCCCGGGGGCCAGGCTGTCAGGTGCAAGGGGAAAGCATGCTTACAGCATAAAGACTGGCTGGAGGTAAAGTGCTGTATGCACAGTATGCTCTCAGAAAATGAGAGTCCAATCACCTGTCTTTTGGCTCTGTTTATTGACCGAAAAGCATCCACAAATAGCTAAAAATGCCCATCTGTCTGTATATTTAGGTTTTGCACCAGAAGGTGTGCAGTGAGTCTCAAGAGGGCTCCATCAGGAATGTGAGGAAACCAGGCAGGTGATCATCTTCTGGGGACTGAGACTCTAAAGTGAAATGAAGAGTAGGGGTGAGCCATGAAACTCTGTGTGGAAAACAGCTATTTTTGAGCCCACAGTGAGCTGGCGGTCTCAGTCTTCTCCTCTGTCTTGTGTTTCTAGGAAGAGTTAGCAGTAAATAAAGACAAGAGGAGACTGAGCAAGGTAGACCATTCTGGCTGAGTGACTGAATTCAGGAGAAGCCCTGGGACTTGAACATACCCTCCAGGGCTCTGGGTTGGGGAATTATGAAATGGGAAGTGCTGGAACAGAGATGGGGCCTCATGGTGCCAATGCTAAAGAAGATAGAAAGAGGGAACATGGACTGGACAAGTTGGAAACAGGCTGTGCAGGGCAGAATAGGAGCCCACTGCCAGGTCATCTGAACTTCAGTAAACTTGTATGCACACAGATCTCCAAGTGCCTTCATTTTTAGTGCTAAAAATAATGAAGGGTCAGAGCCTTGGGTCTGTGTTTGATGTGGGATCAAACCTAAGGCAGCTCTTTAGGGATGGGAATCCCTTTGGAGGGGCTGAGTAAGAGACCCAGCACATGCACACCATTTTCTGAAACTTTATCTTGGTAAAACCACCTCAGAGCTTAGGAGGGTCCAGTAGGACCCTAGGTTACTGTTTGAGGGCTGTCATGGCTTTCTAGACTGAGCTGCAGATCCAACTACACCTCGGGTCACATGGTAACCAGGGGATTGACCATCAAGCAAGACCCCATCTCTTTGCCCTAAAGCCACCCTGTTGTACACTTGGGGAAGGGATCACTGAGGCATGAGCAGCCTTGCTCCATGGAGTTTTATCAAAAACTGAAGGGAAAATGTGGAAGGCATCATATAATCTTACAGCTTGTAGGTTGAAGTTCAAGATACAAGGTTTCAGACAGAATGTAAAGCATGTGCAAGTGTTGTATGGAAATAGTAGAGTTTTAAAAATTACCTCATGAAATAACACACTGAAAACATATTTTTAAAGAAATTAAATTGTATCTGTTCTGAGAGATGTCCAAGTCATGTGTTGGATGTTTGTGCTCCCCTCCCTATGCTATCAATAGCAACTTATTCCCTGGAGGTGGGCTGATACCAAAAGACTAGCTGGGAAGCTCACTATGAAAATCCCTGACTGAGGCTATCTGTTGGCTTCTGAGGAGTACAGTGCTAGGGAATAGAAAGAATATTTATTTTAAATGGTAACTTGTTTTTTTCATTGATATTATGTAGAAGTACAATTCAATCTTCATGTTATTACACCCTGCAGCCTTGCTAAACTCACTTATTAGTTCTAGCAGCTTTTTGTGGATTTCATTTTTATGTAGACAATCATGTAATATGTTATCTGCAGATTAACATAGTTTTCTTTCTTTCCTTCCAATATAAATGCCTGTTATTTATTTTTTTAACCTATTGCATTTGCTGGCAACTGTACCATGATGATGACTAGGCAGACATGTGAGGGTAGACATTCATACCATGTCCCTGATTTTAGGTGGAGAGCATTCAGTGTTTTGCCATTAATCAATGTTAGCTATAGGTTATTTGCACATACCTCTTATCAGTTTGAGAAAATTCCCTTCTATCCCAAGTTTGCTGAAAATTTTTAATCAAGATTGTCTACTAAATTGTTGTCAATGATTTCTCTGCATTTACTAAGATGATATATGTTTCTATTTTTTGTTCTTCTAATTAGTAAGTTATGGGAATTGACTTGTGAAAATTAACCCTACTTGGTCAATTCCATGTTGTTGGAATTGATTTATTAAAAGTGCATTAAGAATTTTTGCACCCATTGTGGAAGACAGTGTGGCAATTTCTCAAGGATTTAGAACCAGAAATACCATTTGACTCAGCAATCCCATTACTGGGTATATACCCAAAGGAGTATCAATCATTCTACTATAAAAACACATGCACACGTATGTTTATTGCGGCACTGTTCACAATAGCAAAGGCTTGGAACCAACCCAAGTGCCCATCAATGATAGACTGGATAAAGAAAATGTGACACACATACACCATGGAATACTATGTAGCCATAGAAAAGGATGAGTTCAGGTCCTTTGCAGGGACATGGACGAAGCTGGAAACCATCATTCTCAGCAAACTAACATAAGAACAGAAAACCAAGCACTGCATGTTCTTACTCATAAGTGGGAGCAGAAAATTAGAACACATGGACACAGGAAGGGAAACACCAAACACTGGAACCTGTCAGGGTTGGGAGTGCTAAGGGAGAGATAGCATTAGGACAAATACCTAATGTAGATGATGGATTGATGGGTGCAGCAAACAACCACGGCACTTGTATACCTATGTAACAAAGCTGCACATTCTGCACATGTATCTCAGAACTTAAAGTATAATAACATAAAATAAAATAAAATAAAAAAGTATTTTTTGCATCTATGTCCATAGTATTATTAGACTGTAGTTTTCTTTCTTGTAATGTCTTAGAATAGTTTTGGTAGGAGAATAAGAAAGGCAGGCCGGGCTAGGTGGCTCATGTCTGTAATCCCAGCACTTTGTGATCCACAGTCACCAAGGCAGGTGGATCACAAGGTCAAGAGATCAAGACCATTCTGATCAACATGGCGAAACCCCGTCTCTACTAAAAAACAGAAAAATTAGCTGGGCATAGTGGTGCATGCCTGTAGTCCCAGCTACACAGGAGGCTGAGGCAGGAGAATTACTTGAACCTGGGAGGCAGAAGTTGCAGTGAGCTGAGATCATGCCACTGCACTTCAGTCTAGCAACATAGCGAGACACCGTCTCAAAAAAAAAAAAAAAAAAAAAAAAAAAAAAAAAAAAAAAAAAAAAAAAAAAAAAAAAAAAAAAAAAAAAAAAAAAAAAAAAAAAAAAGAGAGAGAGAATAAGAAAGGCAAACAACAACAATAAAAAGAGTATTTACTCTTGTTCAATATTCTGAAGAAGTTTATGTAGAATTAGTGTATTTATTCTCCTGTAAATATTCCATTCAATTCACCAGTGAAGGCACATGGGCAGAGAGCTTTCCTTGTGGGACAGTTTTTAACTATAGATACAATTATTTAGTAAATATGAGAGTACTTAGGTTGTCTCCTTCTTGAGCAAACTTTCTACTTTGTTTCTTTTAAGGAATATATCCATTTTATGTAAATTGTTGAATTTATTGGCATAAAAGTTGTTTATAGTGTTTTCTTTGTATCTTATTTGTATCTGCATACACTGTAGTGAGGCTTCTTCTTTCTTTCCTAATATTAGCTGCAATTTTGTCTGCTCTCTTTCCTCCTTTTCAGTCAAGCTAGAAGTTTATTAACTTTATCAATCTTCTCAAAGAATCATCTGTTGGTTTTATTACTTTTCTCTATTATTTTCTGTTTTTCTTTTAGCTACTGCATTGCTTTCTCCTTTGATCTTTATCATTTTCTTTCTTCAGCTGATCCTAGTTTTCATTTGCTATTCTTTTTCTAGTTTTCTCATTTTTCAAGTTGACTTAATTAATTTGAGACTATTTTTCTTTTCTAATATTCCATTTATACCTGAAGCAAGTCCTCTATATCTGTGAATTTATCTATTTCTCTTTGCAGTTTTATCCATTTGTGGGTCATATATTTGGAAGTTTTGTTGTTAGGTGTATAATCATATATAATTGTTATGTCCTTTTGATGAATTCATTCCCTTTTAATTATAAATAAACCTCTTTAACCTTACTAATATTCTTTGCTTTGAAATCTGCTTAATGTTAATATAGCCTCCCCACCTATCTTTGTTTAGGATTAGTTGCTAAAAGGGTCTTTTTCTACCTTTTTATTTTTAACCTATTAAAGTCCTTATGTTTAATTTTATACATAGGATATACTTATGCTTTTTTACTCAATCTGAAATTCTATGCTGTTTAATTAGTAGTGTTTAATCCATTTATGTTTAATGGAATTTTTTCATCTGTACTTTATTCCCCTTTTTCCTATTTTTCTATTTCTTTTATAATTACTTGAGTATCTATTATGATTTATCTTCTTATTGAGCTCTTTATAGTTTTTTGATGTATTATTTTAATGGTTGCTTTAGGGTCTGTAGTATATAACTTCAATTTATCATAGTCTACTTTCAAGTTATATTGTACTACTTCATCCATATTAAAAGAATCTTAACACAGAACACATATTTCTTCTTTATATTTTTGTTATATTATAATAACATAATAATCTAACTTGTATATATGTCTTAAACCTCACAAAACATTGTCATTACTTTTGGTTTAAACAGCCAGATATCTCTCAAACAAATGCAAACTATATATTTACTCTAGCAGCTATCATTCTTGGTGCTTTTATATTCTCATTTAGCTTCATGTTTCTATCTGGTATCATTTGTCTTCTTTTAACATTTCTGTAGCATTGGTCTGCTGGTGATAAATTCTTCTAGCTTTTGTATATTTAAAAAAATACTTCATGCTTCTTTAGAAATGTATTTTTCTGGGTAAAGATGTCTAGCTTTTCATGTGCTTATTTGACATCTGCACATCCTTTCTGATGAAATGCCTCTTCATATCTTTTGCCCATTTTATAATTGAATTTTTTTACTGCTCAGTTCTTTATATATTCCAGTTCCTTGTCAAATACATGGTTTGCAAATGTTCCCTTTTCGGAATGTAGTTTGTCTTTTCATCCTCTTATCAGAGTCTTTCACAGGGCAAAAGTTTTTAACTTTGATTAAGTCCAATGTGTTGTTATTTCTTTTATGAATAATGCTTTTGGCATCATGTCTAAAAACTTTTCAGCAAACCCTAGGATTCAAAGGTTTTTCTCTTATGTTTTCTTCTAAAAGTTACATATTTTCATGTTTTACAGTAAAAGATATGGCCTATTTTGAGTTAATTTTTATATAAAGTACAAATTTCCTGTTTTCTCTTTGGTCATGCAATCTTTTTCTTTGTATTTAATTTAATATAGTTTATATTGCTGTAGTTTTTATGTTGCACTATTTGTTGAAAAGATCATTCTTCCTCTATTGAACTGATTTTACACTTTTGTCAAAAATCAGTTCACTATAGTCGTGTGGGTCTATTTCTGGGTTCTCTATTTTTTCCATTGATATTTGTGACTATTCCTCCACCAATACCATACGGTCTTGATTACCATAGGTATGCAATAACCTTGAAATGAGATGCAATGACTTCTATTTTATACTTCTTTTATGGGAGTGTTTTATGTTTTCTTCTTCCTTTTAATTTACAAACACTTTTTAGTATAATATTGTCTAAAACTATAAAATAACTTGCTGAGATATTGATAAAAAATGCATTAAACCTGTACATCAATTTTTAGAAAACTGGTGTTTCTACATTGAGTCCTCCAATTCATAAACACAATATATCTCACCAGTTATTAGTTCTTTTCTGATTATTTTCATCAGTATTTTGTAGCTTTCAGCCATAAATCCTGTACATTCTTTGTTAAATTCATACCTAAGCATTTTATTTTCTTAGTGATTCTAAATGTTGGTATACTTTTACAATTTTATTCTCTGTATATTCATTGGTAGTATACATAACTTTGGTTTATTTTTGTATGTTTATCATGTACACTGTGACTTTGTTGAACTAATTTATCAGTCTGAGGGTTTGTGTTGGTAGATTCTTGGAGATAACCTGCACAGACTATCACATCATCTGAGAGTAAGGACAGCTTTGTATCTTTCATGGAAATCTCTATGTGTCTTATTCCCTTTTCTTGCTTTATTTTGCTGTCTAGGATTTCCAGTATTGAGATGAATAGTAGTGGAGAGGGCAGACATATTTACCATCTTCCCATGCTAATGGAAAAATAGTCTATCACCATGAAGTGTGATTATTTGAAGATTTTTGTAGTTGTACTTTATCAAGTTGAGGATATTTCCCATAATTTCTAATTTTCTGTTGTTTTATTTTTATTATAACAGGTGTTGAATTTTATTGTGTGTATGAATTGAGCTTGATATGAGATTTTTATTTTTATCTGTTAATATTATAGTCTTTGGTTGATGTTTGAATATTGAACCAGGCTTAGATTCTTAGAATAAACTCTCCTTGGCTATGTCATGTAATTATGAGTACATATTGCTGAATTCGATGTGAGAATATAATCTTAAGGATTTTTGCAACCATATTCCTTAATTATATTTGTCTGTAGTTTTTTTATGTATTATCTTTGTCTTCTCTGGTAACAGGGCAATATGGCCTCATAAAATGAATTGGAACACAATTGTTGTCTTGTAATTTTTGGAAGAGTTTGTGTATAATTGGTGTTATTTGTGTAGAATTATCTAGCAAAGTCATCTGGACTTAGAGACTTCTTTTTCAGCTGATATTAAATTACAAATTCAACTTTTATAAAGTTACAGAGCTGTTCCAATTATCTGTTTGTATTTGTGTATATTGTGGAAGTTTGTGCTTTTTGAGTAATTAACCCATTTTGTCTATGTTGTAAATTTGTGTAGAGTTATTTGCAGTGAGTTTTATTATCCTCTTGGTGGCTGCAGTGTCTGTCATGATATCTCTTATGTCATTCCTGATAATGATAAGTTAGTAATTTGTATTCTCTTTTTGACTCCACCCCATATTGTAAAAGATTTATTATTAATTTTTAAAAAATAATTAGTCTTTCATATAATTGATTTTTATGTTATTTTTCTGTTTATATATTTCTTGATTTCCCTTTTATTCTTGAAGGAAATTTCAGGAACTCAAAATAATTTTGAGTTGGCAGTTTTTTCTTTCAGCACTTGAGAAAACTCGTGCTACTTACTTCTAGTCTCCATGATTTCCTATGAGAAATCAACTGACATTTTTTTCTCTCTTGCTAGTTAAATAATGTGTGTGTGTGCGCACATGTGCGTGTGCCTGCGTGTGTGTGTGTGTGTGTGTGTGTGTGTGTGTGTTTAGTTTCTGGAGGTTGATTAGATGTTTCTTGGCATAAATTTCCTTGGGTTTAACTTGTTTGGGTTGCGCTCATCTTTCTGAACATGTATATTAAGTTTTTGTCCAAATCTGAAAAATTTCTATGTTTTTAACCTTGTGCTCATTTTTTCCCTCTTTCTAATTGTGATGACACAAATATTAGATTTTTAAAATTAGAATCCTACATGTCTCTGAGGCTTTGCTTATTTTTTTAGTCTATTTCCTCTCCTTTTCTTTTAGATGGTAATTTTTATTTTTGTATCTTTAAACTTATGATTCTTTCTGTGTTATTTTCATTCTGTTGTTGAACCCACCCAGTGAATTTTTTATTATGACTATTGTATTTTTAGGTTACAAAATTTCCATTTTGGGGTCGGGCGTGGTGGCTCATGCCTGTAATCCCAGCAGTTTGGGAGGCTGAGGCGGGCGGATCATGAGGTCAGGAGATTGAGAACATCCTGGCTAACACGATGAAACCCCTTCTGTACTAAAAATACAAAAGTTAGCTGGGCATGGTGGCACGTGCCTGTAGTTTCAGCTACTCAGGAGGCCAAGGCAGGAGAATCGCTTGAACCCTGGAGTCAGAAGTTGCAAGTGAGCCATGATCGCACCACTGCACTCCAGCCTGGGAGACAGAAAGAGACTCCATCTCAAAAAAAAAAAAAAAATCCATTTTGTCCTTCTTTGTATCTTCTCTTCATTTTCTAAGAGTCTACTTCCAGCATGTTCATAATCGCTTAGTGGCTGCTTTAAAATATTTGCCAGACAATTCCAACATCTGTGCCATCCTGATGTTTGCATCTGTTAATTGTCTTTTCTCACTTAAGTTGAGCTTTTCCTGTTTCTTGGAATGATTAGTGTTTTCAATTACATTATGAATATTTTTGGATATTATCATATGAATTCTGCATCTTCTTTATTTTGTGTTCTGTATTTCTGTTTAAGTCAGACTGGCCTGCTGCAGAGCCAAAGAGAGTAGGAGGACACTAACTGTCCTACCAACTCTTGGGAGTAAGTGTTCTATATATTTTCCCTGTTTGTTTGTTTGTTTCTAAAAATAACAACTAAAAGAAGGATATAAACAAGAGGGAGGGCAAACCTGATTTCTGTTACTCCACGTTGACAGGAAACAAAGATTTGAGAGAAGGATTTTAAACCTGGTGACCATATCCCACTCAGATATCAGTAGGGTGGTGCCCCAGAAGTGAGGAAGCAGTGGGCATTCACAGGAGTTTACCGGGCCCTGCATTTGGGGTAGGATGGCCTCACAGCTCTTCACTCTTCTATGTCTCTACTGGAATGCATATTAACACTCAAGCTGGTGTTTGCTAAGGGGAATTCTTGGTGAGGTGAAGTTAACAATTGGGTTGTTAACTTTCCGATGATGCAAAAAGATAGAAGGAAAGAATTCTGTGTATGTGCTTCAAGTTGAGGGTTTTTTTTCCCAGAGAATCACATATCATGGGGCTCTCAAATACAGTTTCAAAAACTGAGCTCTGCTGGATCAGGTTTCAAAGGGATCCATTAACAGGGCATGCATTTTGAAGATGCTGCAAGAGGGACTGAAATTGAGACCCACAACTCCTGGCTTTCTGCGTGGAAATCAGACAGGGAAAGAGAAAAAGAAATGCATTTAGAGAAGGCAAGAAATGAGAAATAGAAGAATAAGGATGTATTTATTCATTCACTCATTTATCATCCATGTTTATTTATCTCTTAATTGAGTATCTTCTACTATGGGGCAAGGCCTGCACTACACCAGAGGTGCAGAAGGGAAACCTTCCCTGCCATCATTTTAGCCTCTTACACTCTGTTGTCACCAGGACCCTGCCCCAGCCAGCTGTCCCCACTGTGCGTCCACAGCAGCCTCCAGTGCACACACTGCTCCCACACCGCCACTACCTTTCCTGAGCAGCTGGCCCAGGATGGGTCTGAGCTTCCTAAGGCTTGGAGCTGTAAAGAGACCTTTCTGTAAATGGGGTGTGTAGGGATTCACATGGGGAAAAGAGTCTGAACAGGAATAGCAAAGAGCGAATAATTCCGCCTCTGGAAAGCACACATTCCTCAAAAATTTCAAAGCTACCTTTGGATAAAAGTCTTTCTTTCCAAAGAAAGCTGTTTGATTTGTGCAATGGACTAATGTTCATGTTCTCCCAAAATTCATATGTTGAAAATCTAACTTTCAATTTGATGGTATTAGGAAGTGTGGCCTTTGAGAGGTGATTAGTTTATGAGAATGGAGCCTTCATGGATGGGATTAGTGCTCTTGCAAAAGGGACCCAGAGAGCTCTCTTACCCTCTTCTTCCATGTGAAAATACAAGAAGTCAGCAGTTTAAAACCAGAAAATCATCTCTCACTAGAATCTGACCCTGCTAGTACCCTGATCTCCGATTTTCAGCCTCCAGAACTGTGAGAAATAAACTTCTGCTGTTTATAAGCCACACAGCTTATGGTAATTTGTGATAACAGATTGGACTGACCAAGACAAATTGTTTTCCAGGTTTCTGCTTATTTAGCTTCTTGCTTGGGTGAAGATGGTGAGAACAATTTTGATTCTCAAGCCCCAATTTCTTCCTGTAAAGAATAAAAATAGTAAATCCTAGTCACAGGATAAGTATAAAAATTAAATGTACCAATCTATCTAAATTCTCGGAACAAAATGAAAACTTATTGTTTATTCAGTTAAATTTTACCCAAATGAAAAATTCGTATGAATATGCCATTCTACATTTTCCCCAAGGGGGAAATTTTCCAAACCCATGAGGCTCCCTTGACAGCAGAATGTAGTAATGACCCTACATGATGAACTCTCAGTTCTTTTAGCTTCTAACAAATTGGGAACTAGTGCACTATTTATAGAACACAGCCAACCAAGGCACCGCCAACTACCCAGAAAACTCTAAATTCTGGAGTAAAAGGAAAAAAAAATTAAAGTTGTCATCTAGCACAGATTTGATGTGCCTCTGCACTTCTAGATTATTCACATGAAAGTAAAAAATATTGCCAGCTCCTGGCAGGTGTATCTGCAACCAGCCCTAAGTATGGCCATGTGGAAGCTTCTGGGCAGAGGCTTTGGTTTCAACCCTTTTCCATCTAGAATACTCCTATTCTCATCAACACTGTTGTTTTATTCCTGGGGATCTATGTGCAAAGCTCTCACCTGTGCCTTGGCCCTTGCTTTAATGTAGTGACCTTGAAAATCCAGAAACTTAAAAAGAAACAGACCATATGTTATTTATACAGAAAAGTAATATGCAAGTGGCTATTTGATATTTCTAGTTCCTTCCAGCCCTAAAAGAAACTTCACTCCAGTTGAACTCCTTTTCTGACCTTAAATACTGTGTGTTTATTTCTGTCTGGTGGTATGAATTCTGCTCCAGCAGAAGGGCTCCTGCTCTAGTACTGGGCAGGAGGGAAGAAGGCTCTACAAGCCCATCAGAGCATCTTGTCATCCTGAGCTCCCATCACAGGTGGCTTCCGACCTCCCAGGTACTTGCCCACTTCAGCGAGGCAGGCTTCAGCCATCCGTTCCTCTTGCTCCATCTTGCCAGCTTTGGGCAGCCACCAGGGCAGAGCACTTCCTCATAAAGGGAACCCATATTCTGGTTCCAGACCAGACAGCTGAGTTCAGACCAAAATTCAGCCCTAATCTAGTTAAATAACCTCATCTCTCAGATCTCACTTTTAAAAACCTATTAAATGAAAATAATAGGATCAATTATTGAGGGTAGTTTTGAGGATTAAACGAGATAATGTGTATCCACTGCCAACAGTACTAATTTCTCTTTGTTTCCTCTTCTGGATTAAGTGTGAAATAGATTCAGTTTTGCCTCAGAACCCCCAAAGGTGGTAGCAGCTGCCCACTTCCTTTGCTGTGAAGGATCCTAAAGCTGTGGATGCCTGTCTGCATGGTCAAGGGGAGATGGGAAGATGGTGTGTCTGTCACACACTCACCATTGCTTCATGAGACTGCCTACTCCCTGAGGGCTCCATGTAACTGAATGCCTTAGTACCTAATGCATGGCACTGATTGTGTTGGTTGAATCTTTAAATGATTGGGCCAGTGTTTCAATAAAATAATATTTAGATGATGGATGGACAAACGGTTGAGCAGATGATAGGTAAATAAATTCTCATGCATGCTGCTGTTTCCTGTTGCCTGCCTCTGAGACCTGGTTCTTTTTTTTTTTTTTTTTCTACACTGGATTCTTGTCCCAGTAAGGCCATTCTGTGTCATGACCCAGAGTTTCCTGAGCAAACTCTTCACTGGCAACCATGGGCTGTGTCTACGCAGTGCTGTCAGCTCAGGACCTTTTTGCTAGGACCAAAGGGAACTTCTCAGAGATCACACGCCACAACAATAACCCTGATACAATGGTGAGTGAGACCATTTATTCACCTCTGCTACATTCAGGCTCTGAGCAGAATATTTTGCCTTAGTGGCTTCCATATGAGAGGAATATGACCAAAAGCTTTGTTGGTGGAATTATCTCCAACCCTGGTGGGACCAGAGTGTGAAAGTAAGTTTGGTTTAAATAATATTTCAGTCCAGTGACACCCTCCCTAATCTCTGCCAGGCTGGTAGTTTCGAGACCTATGTGAGAAGCTTGTGAAAAATAAGGCCTTCTTGCTCACATCTCTGAAGATTCTGATTGCTGGGATCTGTATATTTAACAAACTTCCAGATAACTGATTTGTGACCTTGTTTGGGTCCCTGGCTTATCACAGTAACCAGGACCTGTTTTATTTGTATCTGCCAGCATCAAAACTCTAGTTTCAGGAAGGAAGAACCTTCCTGACTACACAACATGGCCTCATCAAATGTTCTTAAACAAATCTTTGGGACAGCACAAAAGGGCAGGGCGGGATTCTCCTGGGCTTGGTACAGTCTTGGCTACACCTACCACCAGCTGGAACCTCTCAAATACTTTCATCCCCAAATGGGTTTGAGCCTAGCTACCTTGCTGTGCTGATCTCTGGTCCCCACCTGTGGCATTCAGTCTGTGCTACTCAGAGGATAAATTGCTGACAACTGGGATTCTGTATTTATATGCTAATTTTCTGCCATATAAGGACCTAAGTTCCTGCAGCTTCCTCCAATATAAATATTTCTCTTTTGATGACATTCACTCCCTGGAGACTTACAATCTTTTGCCTATGCACATCTCAAAGGCCCACAGTGGCAGAAATACACCCACAAAAAGAATATTTTTACAAGCCCTGGGGCAGTAGCCATAATAAATTACCTCTTCTTCTGTCACAGTTCAGTATGAGAACTATTCTCAGAACCGGAATTTTTACACCTCTTTGGTTAACTAGATGGTAATAGCACCTACTGGATGTGTAACCATGGTGAAGCACATCTGGTGCCCTCAAAGAGACAAGAAAGAGCCTGGGCACAGGTCAGCAGAAACCAGGGCTCAGAGATACACACAAGCCATTAACTCCAAGAAGTGACATGGGTCAGGGATAGCATCAGAGGCTAAGCATAATCCACGGAAACTTGCCAATCAGCAGAGTCTAGGACCAACATAGCTATAGCATGTGGGCTACATGATAACAAAAGGCGGGGACAATTGTAGTAAATGCCAATGAAGCCCTTCACTGAGGTCCACTGTGAATTGTTGATGGTGGCAAGAGCAGATTGCAGACACGGAGGTCGCAGTATGGAACAAGATCTTCAGGCAAGTCCTGGCACGGCAGGCTGGGATCTTTTAAATTGGTGTGGACCTGCAGGAGTTGGTAGAGGCACTTACAGCAAAGCTTGGAAAAGGGCAGGTCTAAGGGTATGCAGGCAGAGTGAGGAGAATGGAGGAAAAGGCCCAGTCTTGGGGATGAGTTTCTTGGGTGGGTCCCTTGGTCTAGGAGGGCTTGAGGTCTGAAGCTGACACCGAAGAACAGGACAGCATCTTGCATGGAAACAAGCAAAGGATCTAAATATGGAACTGGGAGTAAAGCCATTACTAATTTGTTTTCTTTGGTGTCAGCACAAAGACAACGTATTTTTTCCATACTTTTATTTTGCATTTATTTCTCTTAGCCATTCTTGCAAGTGGCATATAGTTAGATCTTGCTTTTAAAAATATAATCTGACAACTTCTGCCTTATAATTGGGGTCCGTAGCCATTTTCATTTAATGTAACTGTTGTTATACTTAGCTTTAAATATATAATTTTGCTATATTTTTCTGTTTGTTTCTTCTGATATTTGTTTTTGTTGTTCTACTATCCTCTTTTCCTGCCTTCCTTTAAATATAGTTTTTGTTTTTTTTTATGGTTCCATATTGTCTTCTTCATTGGCTCATTAGCTGTAATTCCTTGTTTTCCTACTTTAATGGTTGCTGTAGGGATCATAGTATAAATCTTAATTTATTGAAATACACCTTCAAGTGATGTTATAACATTTCTCATGTTGTAACAAATACTTTCATTTCTCCCACTTTGCCTTTGTGCTGTTTTTGTAATGTATTTTACTTTTACATATATCATCAACCATAAAACATAGTTGGTTAAATGATCAGTTATCATTTAATAGGATTTAAATAACAAGAAAAGACTCTCATACATTTACCTATGCAAGTACCACTTCCTGTGTTCCTAATGTTTTGTGTAGACCTATGTAACCATGTAGCATGCTTTCCTCTCTACTTGAATCATCAAGTGTTTATTTCACTTTAGTTTTTGAAAGACAGTTTTGCTTGTGTATTAGTCCATTCTCACACTGTTATGAAGAATGATCTGAGACTGGGTAATTTATAAAGGAAAGAGGTTTAATTGACTCCTAGTTCCACAGGTTTATCAGGAAGCATGACTTGGAAGCTTCAGGAAATTTACAATCATGGTGAAAGGCAATGGGGAAGCAAGGATGTTTCAACTATGGTAGAGCAAGAGAGAGAAGGGGGAGGTGACACACAATTTTAAATGATCACATCTCATGAGAACAACAAGGGAGAAGGCTGCCTCCTGATCCAATCACCTACCACCAGGCAGATTACAATTTGAGATGAGATTTGGGTGGGGACACAGGGCCAAACCATGTCAGCTGGTATATCATTCTTTAAAGATATTGCTTCCCTGTCTTCTTGATTACACTGCTTCTAATGAGAAATCTGCTGCTATCATTATTTGTGCTGGTATAGCAAAATACCTAAGACAGGGTAATTTATTAAGACCAGAAATTTATTTTTCACAGTTGTGGAGGCTGGGGAGTCCAAGAACAAGGTTTCGGCATTTGGTGTCTGGTGAAGACTTCTTTCTCGCTTTCAATATGGCACCTTGTTGCTGTGCCTCACATAGCAGAAAGTGAACAGGGCCTACGTTGGTGCCTTCCAACCCATTTTTAAGGCACTAATCCATTCAGGAGGGTGGAACCATCATCACTTAATCACTTCCCAGAAGGCTGTACCTCTGAATACCACCAAAATGGTGATTAAGTTTCAACAGGAATTTTGGAGGGGACACATTCAAACCATAGCAATGCATGTTTATTTTCCTTTTTGTGCACAAGAGAAGAAAATAAACTTATTTTCTCACTCAGCATTGCTTTTAAGAATTTTTCATCATTGGCTATGAACAGTCTAATTATGATGTGTCTTCATGCAGTTTTTTCATTTATTTTTTATGTATTTGAGGTTTATTGAGATTCTTGGATCTGCGGGTTTATCGATTTCATGAAATTTGAAAACTTTTTAGCCATTTATTCCTTAAAACACTTTTCTTCCTTCCTTCCTCCCAACATACATTTTCTCTCCTTCAGTAACCCAAATTGCATATATATTATTAGCCTGATTGAAGTTGTCTTCACTGACATCTTTGTTTCTTGAGATTTTTCTTTATGTTTTATTTGGCAGTTTCTAGTACTATTTCTTCAAGTTCAATAATCTTTTTCTTTTCAATAGATTATAAATAAATATTTTATTAATTCATTAATGTTTCAATAAATAATATTTAATGTTGTTAATCTCATCTAGTCTATTTTTATCTCAAATGTTGGTAATTTAAAGTCTAGAAGTTTAATTTGGATATTTGTAATTTCTTTTGTGTCTCTACTTAATCTTTTTAGCATTAAAATACAGTTATTTCATATGTTAATTTAGTTACACATTGTAGTTTAGTAAACTCATCTGGTAATTATATTAGTGTCAATACAGGGTAGGTTTGCTTGCTTGAATGTATTTTCTGTTTTTATTAAGGATTTGTATTTTCTCAATTGATTGTATACGGTGTAACTTTTTACTAAATGTCAGATATTGTAAATTTTACATTTTGGGGTGCTGAATAATTTTTCTATTTATATAAGTATTCTTGAGGAGTATATTTCTTCCCTTCTGGTTTGCTTTTAAGATTTGTTAGGCAGGAATGTGATACTGCTTTGTCTAGGGCTAATTATTCTTTATACTGAGACAATACTTTTCTGAGTACTGTACACAATGACCCATGAATTATGAGTTTTCCAGCTTGGCTGGGGGAAACAGGCATTATTCCATATGTGAGGGCTGGTACTGTGCCCTCTAATCTTTTAGGGTGATTCTTTCATTGTTCTTGGCTAATTTCCTCCGATAAATATATGGTTCGTCGCGTGCTGAGTAATCAAACTGAACATCTGCATGTGTGGTTCTCTCTGTGTGCAGCTCTTCTTTGGTACTCTAGCCGATAACTCCAGCTGTCTTGGTCTCCCTGGAATTCAGCTCTATCTTCTCAACTCATGGAAGGAGCTCCAAGCTCTGCGTCAGTTCCCCTGCTCTCTCCCAATACGTGCAGCTCTCTCAAGGAGATAAGCTATGGCAATCACAAGGCTCACCACATTTGGGTTTTAGTTGCCAGGAATCTCTGTCTTTGTTTGCTTAATGCCTTGTGCCCAAGCACTGTTACATCATATATTTGGTCCATTTGTTATTGTTTCTGATGGGAGGATAAATCTGGCTCCTGTTACTTTACCTTGGCTGGAGGCAGAAATCCCAAAGCATCACTTCTGTTTTGTAATTCTTGGTATGTTTATGTGCCACTAGAACACTTCAGCTAAACTCTCACTAAAGTTTATGTTGTGTATCCAAATAGCAGCAGGAACTATCATTCACTTATCTACCATGTGACAGACATTAGTGTATACTTTCTAGTTTTTATGGACAACCCTATGCTATGGACATTGTTATCCTCACATTACTGATGAGAAAACTGGAGCCTAGCAAGTTTAAGCAATATGTCAGCAATAGGAACTAAATGATAGCTTATCAGGATCACTGTAGATTTGAAACCAGGTCGCCTCTCCTACACAAAATTGCTTGAGTTGTGAGAAAATTACTTTCTGGACATCTGTGCCTTGTGACACAGTGTGCTGATTTTAAATCAAATTGCTGGCAGTTTCCATGTGGACCATAGGAAAAAGCATCCCAGATCATCCAAGAATCCATACCTAGACATACCCTTGATAGTGACGCAGCCTGGATAGCTCCTCTCCCTGCTGGCCTGGGGCAATGGCAGGAGCCACACACAGAAACAGATGCTTGTCAGTGGGCTACCTTGGCACAGCTGCTAGAGGCCTGGCCTCCACGGATACTTGGTGGCTCTTTCTCTCCAGAAGGAAGGCAGCTGGCAGCCTCAGTCTGTGAGCCCATGTGCCATGACTTGCACCAGGGAGGACCCATTAACTCCCGCCACCTAATGGGACATGAGAACCTAACAGGTATCAAGGATGCCTGTCATCGGGGAAAGTAGCTTCCCTTCACTTCACCTCTTCTTTGAGCTGATTTTGTGCAGGAAAGTAGACAGAATTCTCCAAAGACAGTGACAGATGTCTGCTTCTCATGCTCCAGACAGTTCTGACCACCTCAAACAGTGTCAGCTCAGTGGGAGATTTCTCTTTCAAAGAGAACCCTCAGGAAGGGCTGCCAGGAGATCAGGCTCCTGGTTCAACACCAACATCTGAGTTTTCTATCTCAGTATAATTGGATAACAGGGTGTATTTTGCTCACGTTGTTCAGTGGTCATAAAGTTTGATGAGATGTTTACTTACTAATTTTTACTTACTTTTTTTTTTTTTTGAAAATAACAAAACAACCAAACTTTACTTGCATTTAGCCACTAATAAATAATTTACAGTATGTACACAGGGTTATGCTCCACACAGGTCACATACACATGGACGCAGTGAGGGGTCCCCACTTGCAAGCAGAACGTGAGCAAACACAACCAAAATAAAGTGCTTCACTTTTTACTTCCAACATAGGGACCATCAAAAACCGGCGAGGAGAGGGAGAGGCTGTGCCCAAGCACGCTCCCCCCTGCCCGCGTGGTTCTAGCAGAGGGAGCAGGACCTCTTGGAGGGAGGGGGAGACACGTCCTGCAGCCTCCTGGCCAGTGTATGAGAGGTCCCTGGGGAACAGCAGAGGGGCTGCCGCCGATGCTGATGGGTGGGGAGGGGAGGGCAGGGCTGCACCTTTTGGAGGAAAGCCTGACTTTGTGCTGTGGGCACGGGGCGGGGGGGCACTGTTCTGGGCTCCTCGATGCACACCCTGGGCTGAAATGAGGAGGGAGCCAGGGCCTTGTCTGTCCTGGCAGGGTGGTAACGGGGCTTAAGGGAAGAGATGAGAGGTTGGAGACCCTCCAAGGGATGCTCAGGATTGAGAAACCTAAGACATTGCTTCTCTCCCCTCCAGATGTGGGTGAGCTGAGTGGGGGCTCCTGGGGTGGTGAGGAGAAGGCAGAGGATGATGATGGTGAGCTTGCTGGTGGCAGTGGCGGCTGAGCCGGGCAGCACAGGCGTGTTGGTAACCTGCACATTTATTCAAAGCATATATACCAAATTCTGTGAACACAAAGAGGAAAAGGTGGAGACAGGCCCTTGTCTGTAAAGTTCACAGCCAAGGGAGATGATGGAACAGGAACTGAATTCTATTTTGCATTGTGATCCGAGCCACATGAGAAGAGTGTAGGGAGACTGGGGAAGAATGTGGGATATCCCTGGGAGAGTTTTTAGGGGGCTGCCACCGGGGCAGGACATTTAAGCTGATCATGGAAGGAGTTAGAATTGACAAGATGAGGAAACTGAGGCAGAATAGTAAGGCATACAAAGGCCTGGAGGCCTTCCAAAGCTCCCATGCATGTGCAGTGGCCATCATCCCCTTCCTCCTTCCCCTCATGCTCAGCTAGCAGCAGCAATGGCGGCGTCCTCATCCTCCCCTCCTGGTGTAGGACAGAGTTGCAGAGTCCTCAGTGGGAAGCATATACATATAGTTATGGAAACTGCAATCCATGGGGCTCTTCTATCACTAGGGTGTATCCAGTGACTGAACATTCTTCACTTCATTACTTGCCTTTCAATATAGGATCTTATTTTTCTGGCTCACATAGAATATAGGTATTTACAGGCACAAGGGCTCGAGAAATGCTCTTTCCTTTCCTGTTGGTGCAAGACTCTCTTCTGTCACATCCCTGCCAGACCATGGCACTGCCCAGCTAGAGCCTCTTCCCAGCATACACAGGAACTCCCCGCTTCTTGCACCACCTCCTAGTGAAACAGTTTGTCCCCTGTGACTTCATTCGTCACAGTCCTGTCTTTTGGGATCTCGAAGCATAGTTTGCTTTCTGTCCCTTACATGGCAATCTGCAGTCTGGGGGATTTTGCTAGTGTGTTTAACAGCGATTATCAAATACCAAGGCCTCTGCTAAATGCAGGAGGTCAGGGGTGGTGCTTGGGAGCCTGGCCTTCATCACTGAGGGACTTATCAGTTTTCAGTTCCCCATGAGGTCTTCCTTCTGGTTTCCATGCCACATGCCCCCAGCCCTCACTGGCATCAGACATAACTGCAGTGGACGATTCCATGGAAGATCAAACCCACCTCAGCATCACACCTCTCTTGCTTTCTTGTCAAGGACCTTCCCAAGCCTTGAGAGTTCTGTTGGTGGGTGAACAAGTGGGTCTGCCGGAGGGAGTTACTGTCACTGGAAGCAACACTCAGGTAATGGGAGTCAGGGCCAGAGCTGAGTGCCCCACTTCCTCCTGTCTCCCGGGGCTGGGGCAGTCCCAGGAAGCATTCGGCACACCTCTCATGGGTGGCAGTAGAGGCATCCCTGCATCCCTCAGCAGCTACCTCAGTAACTCATCCTTGCATCTCCCTTCCTCCTCCTTCTGTCCCTCCCTTTCCCTTCTTCCTTACTCCTGATTCCTGGAGTCACTTCCTAAATACCACTTCCATCTAAGGCTATATCTCAGGCTCTGCTTCCAGGGAACGCATGGAAGAAAGGGAGGCGGGAGCTGCACAGCCGCAGCAAATTACATCTCCACTCCATCAAGCCCTCACACTACTGGCAATGTGAATGTGCACCTCCCTTGAGACCAGCTCTGCACGCCTTCACCTACAGTGCTGTCTCCCTTTCAAACACAGGAGCACTTATTTCCAGCAACATTACTAAAAGCATCTCACAGCCAGTACAGTTATCACATCTTATAGCCTTATTTTGTGTTACACATGATTTTATAAATATAGCTTTGCAAACATTCATTATAGGAAAATGCTTATTAGCAATATGACCATAGGAAATTAAGCCTCAGTGTCCTCATCTGGAAAATGAGGGTAATGGAAATCCCATGGCAGGATTGTTATAGGAACATGGGGGTAACTCCCCATATAGGCACTAAGGAATGAGAGCTCAGCAGAACCCTGGCACAGTTAGGGCTTGAAGAATATCTCACCTTATAGTGTTACTACTCAGCTATTTCCTTTTATATAATCCTTTACATAATCATATATTAGTTTATAGAAATAGAGCTTGAAGGATCCCTTTATATAACCATATAATAGTTGATAGTATGAGTGCCTGAAGAATATTTCCCTACATATACACCTATAATTATACCTTAGTTCATAATCGGAGGAATGCCTGGAGTGGACACAGTACAGAGCATGAGATAATGAATAGCAGCTTATAATCAGAGGAATGCCTAGAGCAGACCCAGGGCAGAGCATGATTTAAGGGAAAACAGTTATACCAGGACAAGAATCCATGGCCCAGGCAGCAGTGTTCAGTATTGTAAAGGTACCCGCTGTATGGCAGGCTTGGGGCAAGGGCCACTCCTCCTGATAAAGGAGTTGTAAGACCTTGCTCCAGTTCTTGTGGAAGGCTGCCTTCAGACCGACAATCCACCTTGGTAACTGTGAACTTTATCAGCTCTTGCTACTGTGCTGCTGGAAAAGCATCTTCCCACAGAACCCATTGGAAGCTGCCAGCAGGTGGTGGTAACCCTGACAGCTCTGTCACTACTGTGTGACTTAAAGCATCCCCCCATAAATCTTTTTAGAAGTAGTTTGCCCATAGATAGAAGTACCGCACAATGCACCTTCTTCACTGCGCAGGGCCCACCTTCAAGCCTCGGTGACCCAATGGGGGTGGACCCCTTACTGCACATGGCCCTTGCCTTCGTGGGAACGGGCCCTTTGCTGCGCACTGTCCACCGCCTGGCCTAGGTGACCTAATGGGGGTGGACCCCATGTTTTATTGCTCACGACCCTATCACTATCCTTAGAGATGATTTCACTCACTGCCCTGCCCCTTAACCTATACACAATAAATGCTCATGCTTCTGGACATTCGGGACCTCGCCTTGCCTCGCCTGACTCCGCCCATAGGTGGCGTGGCCCCCCCGAGCCCAGCTGCGTTTTCCTTGTACTTCTGTGTCCTGTCTCTTTAGTTCTCAGATCCTGTGCCTCAGCACAGCATAAGGCTCACCCCACCACCCTCTGGGGCCCAACGTGCCCTACAGGAACAGGGAACGTTTGTGGCAGCATGAGGTGCCCAGGCAGTAGCTGGATATCACCAACTGATGTGCCCCTCGTTTCCTCTCCCTCTTTTCATTTTGGAGACCAGAAACTGTGTCTGAATGCCATCATATTGCCAAGAAGACCCCTCAGCAAAATGTTTAATTATAGTGACTAGCCCGTCATTTCCAGAAGCCAAAGCAGGAGAGGAGGGAGGGGAGAATGCAAGGACAATAATGGGCACTTGCCACAGGAGGCTGCCTGCTCACAGGGCCTCCTCTGAGGTGCTCAGGTATTTGCAGGTATTTTCAAGTTAACATCAGAGCACAGCTGTTATCCTCTGCTCCACGGCGTTAAATTTTTTAAAATGTAGAATCTCACAACAGTCAGAAACATGACAGTTTCACACTTACAAACCAGGATGCTGAGGCTCAGAGAGGGAAGGTAGCACCGTGACTTGTTCCAGCTGCCTTTATTGCCCCTCTCTCCTTCCCGCAGGTGGTCTCTCAGACCACTCCAGCCCAGGGTGGGCCTTTTGGCCTTAGCTCGGCCGGAAGCTCCCAGGAAACTTTTGCAGCGCTCTAAGTGCAGTCCCTGGAAGGGGACCTTTTGAGAAATTATGCATGATTCCTAGGTGAGGAAATAATTATTCCATGTTCATTATTGTTCTTTTACTTTTATTTTACTTCCACATTCTGGGGACCCTTCTGTTGTGTCATTTTTATTTCTGTTGTCACTTAGGAAATTATAAATGAACAAGACTGAGCTTAAATGATACAATGAAAATGTAGCGGAGAAAGCCACAATATGGTAGAGAGGAAAGGAAGGGAAAATTCATTCCCCTGGAACAGGCTGACATCACTAATAATGGCCTTTAGCCTTTTGACATGTGCAGAGGATTGAGGAGCTGAATGTGACTTCCCAGCAGGAGCCTGGCTTTCTCAATGCCCTTTCCAGTTTCCTTCCTCCTTCATGAGAGACACTGGTGTGTATGCGTGATTCCAGATTTACAGTCCTGCCCTGGTTAAAAACAGATGTGACTAAAGCTCACAGAAATGCTTGCTTGGCCAATGACGGGCCCCAGATGGCCTGTGACAGGTCTCCATGACCACCCTTCATCTCCCTGGACTCCCTTTGTCTGGCCCCGGCCTGCTACAACACCCCAGGGCCGCCAGGCCTTGCCCTGCCCCTGTGATCCCTGGAGGTACCTTGGGTTAGCCTCAACTTATACAATGTAGAAGAGAAAGGACAGTCAAGGGCAAAAGATAATGTGGTGGTACATGGCGGGGTGTTTAAGGATGGTGGAATGTTTTCTTCTCCATTACATCCCACAGCATAGTATAGGATAGACACTGAATTGCCTAACTGAGTAGTATAACTGATAGGATAAATGCTCAGAGGATGCCCAGGATGACGGTGAGCTCAGCACTTACCACCATCATATTAAAAGTGAATTGATTTGAGGAATTGGATATTCAATGTCTGTCTCCTGCCGGACAGGAATTATACATCTCTTGATCACAGCTGCATCCCTGCCTTGGATACAATGCCTGTTTCAGCCTTAGATCAATAAGTCCTTGTCATACAGATGAATCAATGGCCAGAGAACAATTGCAAACATCCATTTAAAGTCCTGCTTGGATGTGCTGAGACAGAGAAAGAGGGCTATGCAGGAATCAGGTTTATTAAATATCTATGTTGAATGCTGTCACATGATGTCATTTATCCTTTCTGATGAGATTTGTGAGGGGGTATCTCTGAGCCTGTCTTATTAGCACAGAGACTGATGCCCTCAATGCTAACTGGCTCACTTGTGCCCCACAGACTACACAAATTAGATGTAGAAATAGGAGCCAGGATTGAACCTGGGTCTCTCAAGTCCAGATCATGAGATCTTTCCATTCCTTTTTCATATTATACAGAAAGATCTTTATATGTTCCAGATACTAGTCCTTTGTTGAATGTATGCTGAAAAATGTTTTCTCTCAGTCTGCAGCTCGTCATTTCACCCTCTTCACCTGGGCTTCACCTGAAAAAACTTTCAAATTTTCAAGACAGATAATTCATCTTTTTTGTGTGTGAATTGTGCTTTCGGTGTCAAGTCCATCTGTAATATGATCTTGATGACTGTAGCTTTATAATAAACTTTTATATTGGGTAGAGTGATTCCTCCCACTTCATTCTACTTTATCAAGTTTGCTTTATCTATTCTAGAGGCTATGCCTTTCCATACAAATTTTAGATAAGCTTGTCTGGGTGTATGAAAAAGCTTGCCAGAATTTTCATAACAATTCCATGTAAGTTATACATCAATTTGTGGGAAATTGACATCTTCAATATGTTAAGTCTACAAAACATGAATGTATGCTGTCTCCACATTTATTTATGTCTTCTTTGATTTCTATCAACAATATTTTATAATTTTCAGCATATAGATTCTGTATGTTTTCCTAAGGATATGCCTAAGGTTTTCATTTTTTAATAGAAATTTTAAATGTAATTGTTTTAAATGGTATTTAAATTCAGTTTCCCCATATTCATTTTTAATACCTATAAATGTGATTAGTTTTGTGTGCTTTTTCTATATAATGCAGCCTTGCTGAACTCACTTATTCTGAGAATGGCTTTTTAAATTGTTTCTTTTAGATTTTTTGGGTTTTCTACATAGACAATCAAATCATTTGCAAAAAGAAAGAGTTTTATATCTCTCTTTTCAATCTTAAGTCTTTTGTTTCTTTGGCCTTTATTCTGCTTGTTTTGGGTTTACTTTAATCTTCTAGTGTTTAGAGGAAAAATTAGATTATAATTTTGAGATTTTAAAAAATTTATCTTTAGTTTTCAAAAGTTTAATTATGATGTATCCTGGCATGGATATGTTTGTTTGTATCCTACTTGGGGCTGTTTCGCTTTCTGGATTTAAAAATTTGTCTTTTGTCTCTTTTTTACTCTGACTAATGTAGAATACGAATGAGAAAAATGTATTATTCATGAAGTCATGTTATATACTGTGGGCTAGTTTCTGTAAGCTAAAGAAGCGTTAAACATCTGAATTTTGGACATTTAGAGTAAAAGTGATTTATTTAATTTTAAAAAAAGGAAAGTTTGGAAGTTTGGAAGAGTTTCTGGGGAGTTTGACAAAATTGGTTTCATATGTGCTAAGTTTGAGGTACCACTGGGACAACCATTAGGCAGATGGAAAAATTGACGTATTAATTAGGATTGGTCAGGGTGTGCAGGAGTAACAAATAAACCTCATGTCAGGATAAACAAAAGTTGATTTATTGCCCATGGCACCAGGGGAATATTAGAGTATGGAAAACACTGAACCTTGCACCCCCAAAAGGTGAAGCCTAACTCTCCACTCTCTAGGTGTGGGTACAGTGATTTCCCTAAAAAGCAGACAACATGAAAATGGGGAGTCACTCTACAGTGAAGGCCCCTGGTAAACACAGGTGATCCCCGTTGACACCCACAGTGATAAGCCATGTTGATAGTCTGTGACCTTGATATGATGTGATGAGAATGGCACTTCACCTCCCCAAAACACATGACCCCAGGCTAATCATGAGAAAATTATCACACAAATCCCAAATTGGAGACTTTCTATAAAATACCTAAGTGGTAATTCTCAAAAATGAAGAAAACTCATTCAAAAGTAGTCATTTTTTGTGACAAGAACACATGACATAAGAGCACCCTTTTAGCAAATGGGGAAGTATACAATACAGTATTGTTAACTACAGGCACCATGCTGAACAAGGGATCTCTAGGACTTGTTCATCCTGTATGCCTGAAACATCACTAACATTGTCTCACTACCACCTTGACGTTTCCTTCTCCCTCCAACCCCAGCAACCACTATTCAAAATAATAACAGTGATAAGGTGGTGGCTCACACCTGTAATCCAGCACTTTGGGAGGCCGAAGCTGGTGGATCACCTGAGGTCAGGATTCCGAGACCAGCCTGATCAACATAGAGAAATCCCATTTCTACTAAAAATGCAAAATTAGCCAGGTGTGGTGGCACATGCCTGTAGTCCCAGCTACTTGGGAGGCCGAGGCAGGAGAATCACTTGAACCCAAGAGGTGGAGGTTGCAGTGAGCTGAAATTGTGCCATTGCACTTTAGCCTGGGTAATAAGAGCAAAACTCTGTCTCAAATAATAATAATAATAATAATAATAATAGTTATAATAATGATATTAAAGAGGGAAACTTTGGGAGGGTGGGTATGTTTAGAGCACTGGTTGTGATAAAGGTTTCATGTGCGTTCACTTATCTCCAAGTTCATCATGTCATGTACATTAAATATGGACATTTCCTGGCAACCAGTTTTCAAACTTCAATAAAATGGCTTTTAAAAAAGAAAAGTCTGAGAAACTATCACAACCAAGAAGAGCCTGAGGAGACAGTGACTAAATGTGATTCTAGATAAGATCTTGAAACAGAACAAATACATTAGGTAAGATTTGAGGAAATCTGAAAAAAGTATGGATTTTAGCTAATAATAATATGCCAATAGTGGTTCATTAACTGTGACAATTACCATATTAATATAAGATGTTAGCAAGAGGAGTTCCTGAGTGTAGTGTATATGGATACCCTCTGTACCATCTTCACCACCTTTTTAATAAAGCTAAAACTATTGGCCAGGTGCAGTGGCTCAAGCCTGTAATCCCAGTACTTTGGAAGGCTGAAGTGGGTGGATCACCTGAGGACAGGAGTTTGAAATTAGCCTGGCCATCATGGTAAAACTCCATCTCTACTACAAATACAAAATTAGCTGGGTGTGGTGGTGCATTCCTGTAATCCTAGGTACTCAGGGAGGCTGAGGCATGAGAATCGCTTGAACCCATTAGGCAGAGGTTACAGTAAGCTGAGACTGTGCCACTGCACTCCAGCCTGGGCTACAGACAGAGACTCCATAAAAACAAAACAAAACAAGAAAAGTATTTTAAGGTTTTTCTAAAATGTATTTCTTTAAAACCTGGGTTTTACCACTTCAAACTCCATATTGAACCAAAAGAGAGTCTGCATAGCCAAAACAGTCCTAAGCAAAAAGAACAAAGCAGGAGGCATCATGCCGCCTAACTTTAAACTCTACTACAAGACCACAGTAATCAAAACAGCATGGTACTGGTACCAAAACAGAGATGTAGACCAATGGAACAGAACAGAGGCCTCAGAAGCAACACCACACATCTACAATCGTCTGATCTTTGACAAACCTGACAAAAACAAGCAATGGGAAAAGGATTCCCTGTTTAATAAATGGCGTTGGGAAAACTGACTAGCCATGTGTGGAAAGCAGAAACTGGACCCCTCCCTGACACCTTACACTAAAATTAACTCCAGATGGATTAAAGACTTAAACATAAGACCTAACACCATAAAAAGCCTAGAGGAAAACGTAGGTAAAACCATTCAGGACATAGGCATAGGCAAGGACTTCATGACTAAAACACCAAAAGCATTGGCAGCAAAATCCAAAATAGACAAATGGGACTTCATCAAACTCCACAGCTTCTGCACAGCAAAAAAAAAAAACTGTCATTAGAGTGAATCAGCAACCAACAGAATGGTAAAAAATTTTTGCAATCTACTCACCTGACAAAAGGCTAATATCCAGAATCTACAAAGAACTAAAACAGATTTACAAGAAAAAAACAAACAAACCCATTCAAAAGTGAGTGAAGGATATGAGCAGGTACTTTAAAAAAGAAGATATCTATGAGGCCAACAAACATATGAAAAAATGCTCAGCATCACTGGTCATTAGAGAAATGCAAATCAAAACCACATTGAGATACCACCTCACACCAATTAGAATGGTGATCATTAAAAAATATGGAGCCATCAGATGCTGGAGAGGATGTAGAGAAATAGGAACACTTTTACACTGTTGGTGGGAGTGTAAATTAGTTCAACCATTGTGGAAGACAGTGTGGCGATTCCTCAAGGACCTAGAAATAGAAATTTCATTTGACCCAGCAATCCCATTACTGGGTATATACCCAAAGAATTATAAATTGTTCTATTATAAAGACACATGTACATGTATGTTCATTGAGACACTTTTTACAATAGCAAAGATCTGGAACCAACTCAAATGTCTGTCAATGATAGACTGGATAAAGAAACTATGGCACATATACACCATGGAATACTATGCAGCCATAAAAAATGGTGAGTTTGTGTCCTTCGTAGGGACATGGATTAATCTAGAAACCATCATTCTCAGCAAACTGACACAAGAACAGAAAACCAAACACCACATGTTCTCACTCATAGGTGAGTATTGAACCATGAGAACATGTGGACTCAGGGAGAGGAGCATCACACAATGTGGTCAGTTGAGAGGGGGCAGTGGGGCAAGGGGAGTGACAATGGGGAGTGGGGAGGGTTGGGAGGGATAATGTGGGGAGAAATATCAGATATAGGTGATGGCAGCAAACCACCTTGCCATGTATGTACCTATGCAACAATTCTGCATGATCTGCACATGTACCCCAGAACCTAAAATACAATTAAAAAAAAAATAGGTTTTACATACTTTGGCCTAATAGTTAAACATGACACCTTTGTCACATTATGTTAGACAGAACTAGTCACATGGTCCCATCTAACCTAACAGCAGAGGGCTGGGAATTGTCTGTCTTTATATCTGGAGGAAAGGAGACCCGGAAATGGGTAGAGCTGGCAGACAAGATCAGTGCAAAAGAGTCATCTGCAGAAAGGAGTCAACAGGAAAGACAGTCTCACCAAGGTACAAGCATACAACCACGTACGATGAAGGATGAAAGAAACTTGGGGCTTTGGGGCGTGATTTCAAGAAGCTCACCAGTGGGAATTCTCAAGGGGTGATCAGAGACAGTTAATAAGAAATGAGGAATCAGGTCCAGGGAGCTCAGGAAATGACAGTGAGCAGGATCAGGACAAAAAAGAGGCAGGTAACAAATATTAGCAAATAGAGGACCATGGGTCCCCCTGGAAAACCTATTTCAGCAGATGGCAGTGTGCTGGTGCCATTTTCAGTGAGGTAGAGGGCACACGGGAAGACATTGTGTAAATATAGTTAAGTTTAAACAAATAGTAGTAAGAGGAAAGTAGAGCAGCCAAAAGTGAAAGACGCCAGAGTATTTCATGCTTGAGGTTTAAAAAGTTAATCTTGAAAAGGAAAAAAAAAAAACTATGATTATTTCTGTTTAAAATGGCAATGTGTTCTTGACCTCGCCTCTTCTAATTTCCCTCTAAAAGTATATTTCAAGAGTAAAAACTGGATTGGCAGAGTAAGATGGCAGAATAGAAGCCTACATGGTTCATTGCCCCTCTAGAAGATCAAATTCTAACAGCTATATGCACAGAAAAGCGCCATCACAGGATCCAGACATCAAGAGGAGAGAATAATAAAGGGGACTTTGTCATGCATCTTGGATACTAGCTGAGCTATAGTAGCATAGCTCAGGGTCATGAGGCCCCCTTTCTAGGCCCTTGCTCCCGGATGACATTTCTGGATACCTTGGGCCAAAAGGGAACTTGCTGTGTTGAAGGGAAGGACCCTCTCCTGAAAATATTCATTCCTGCTGACTAAAGAGCCCTTGAGCACTGTGTAAACAGCAGCAATACCCAAGGAGTACACGGCAGTTTTAGGCTCTGAAATGTGCTGACTACAGGTGTGACTCAGCACATTCCTAACTGTGGTCGCTGTAGTGAAAGATTCCTTTTCTTTGAGAAAAGCAGAGGAAAAATGGAGAAGACTTTGTCTTCCACCCTAGGTACCAGCCCAGCCACAGTGAGGTAGATCTTGGGGTCCTCGAGTCCAGGGCTAAGCTCTGGGACAGCATTTCTGGACCTGCTCTGGGCTGTGAGGAAGCCCACTTCCCTGAAAGGTGGGTCCCAGGCCTGGCAGCATTCACCACAAGCTGACAGAAGAACCCTTGTGCTTTAAGCAAATATCTGCAATGGCCTGGTTTAACCCCCTCAAGGACCAGTGGTGGTGGTAGCCATAGGGTGAGGTGTCTCTACCTGTGGAAAAAGAGAAGGAAAAGCAGGAAAGAGTTTTTATTGTGGTTTGAGTGCCGGCTTAGCTACAGTAGAATAGAATATTAGGTACATTGCTGAGGTTTCTGACTCTAATCCTGGGCTCCAAGATAGCATTCTGAACAGAGGGGCTTTGCCTCCCTAAAGGAAGGGACTTGGGCAAGGCCCAATGCTGTGTTGGCTTCAGGTCTGACCCAGCACAGTCCCAGTGGTGTTGACCACAAGGGTGCCTGCAGCACTTCATCCCCAGTTCAGGGTGGCTCAGCACAGAGAGAGACTATGTTTGTGAAAAAGTAAGGGAAAAGAATAAGATTATGTGCCTAGTAATCCAGATAATTCTTCCAGACCTTATTCCAGACCACCAAAGCAGTACCTTGATGAGTCTGCAAAAACCACAGTTTTATTGGGCTTGGGGCCCAACTCTCTTCAAATACCAAAGATGCCTTCCCAAGAAGGACAGACACAAACAATCCTATATTGTAAAGACTACAATAAATAATGAACTCTTCAATGCCCAGACACTGAAGAACATCTATAGGCATCAACGCCATCCAGGAAAACTTACCTCACCAAATGAGCTAAGTAAGGCACCGGGCACCAACCCTGCAGAAACAAAGATATATTACCATTCAGACAGAGAGTTCAAAATGGCTATTTTGGGGAAACTCAAAGAAATTCAAGATGACACAGAGAAGGAATTCAGAATTCTATCAGATAAATTTAACAAAGAAATTGAAACAATTAAAAAGAAGCAGAAATTCTAGAGATGAGAAACATAACTGACACTGAAGAATGTGTCAGAGTCTCTTAATAGCAGAATTGATCAAGCAGAAGAAAGAATTAGTGTGCTTCAAGGCGGGCTATTTGAAAATATATAGTTAGAGGAGACTAAAGATAGTAAAAAATAATAAAGCATGCCTATAAGATCTAAAAACAGCCTGAAAATGGCCTTAAAGAGGAGACATAGAAAGAGATAGGGGTGGAAAGTTTATTAAAAGGGATAACATCAGAGACTTTCCCAAACCTAGAAAAAGACGTGAACATTCCAGTTCAAACTTATAGAACACCAACCGATTTATACCAAAGAAGACTACTTCAAGGCATTTAATAATCAAACTCCCAAAGGTCAAGGATAAAGAAGGATTCCTAAAAGGAGCAAGAGAAAAGGAGCAAATAACATAAAATGGAGCTCCAAAACATCTGATAACAGACCTTTCAGGGGAAACAGGACAAGAGAGAGTAACACAACATATTTACAGTGCTGAAGGGAAAAAAATGTTTTACTCTAGAATAGTGTATCTGGTGAAAACAGCCTTTACTCATGAAGAAGAAATAAAGACCTTCCCAAGATGAACAAAAGCTGAGGGATTTTATCAATATAAGACCTGTCCTATAGGAAGTGCTAAAGGAATTTCTTCAGTCTGAAAAAAAAAGGACATCCATGAGCAAGAAGAAATCATCTGACTGTACAAAACTTACTGGTGATAGTAAGTACACAGAAAAACACAGAATAGTATAACACTGTAATTGTGGTGTGTAACTTCTCTTGACTTAAGTAAAAAGACTAAATGATGAACCAATTAAAAGTCATAACTACAACAACTTTTCAAGAAATATAAAGTACAATAAGACAGAAAGAGAAACAACAAAAAGTTAAAAAGTGGGGATGAAGTTAAAGTGTAGAGTTTTTATTAGATTTGTTTTGCATATTTGTTTGCTTGTTTAAGCAATCAGTGTTAAGTTGTCATCAGTTTAAAATAGCAGGTTATATGAAAATATATGCAATGGGTTATAACACAGTACAGTATAAAGTAATAGTCATCAGTTTAAAATAATTGGTTATAAGATAGTATTTGCAAGCCTCATGGTAGTCTCAAATTGAAAACATACAATGAATATACAGAACTAAAAAGCAAGAAATTAAGCATACCACTAGAGAAAATCATCTTCAATCAAAAGAAGACAGGAAGGAAGGAAAAAAGAAAAAGAAGACTGCAAAAATAAATAAAAAACAGAAAACAAGTTAAGTGACAGTAATAAGTGCCTACTAATCAATGATAATATTGAATATATAAGAACTAAATTATCCAATTAAAAGACAAAGTGGCTGAATGGATTTAAAAAACAAAGATTCAATGATCTTTGCCTACAAGAAACACACTTCACCTGCAGAGATACACACATACTGAAAACAAAGGGATGGAAAAAGACATTTCATGCCAATGGAAACCAAAAGAGAGCAGGAGGAGCTATTCTTATATCAGACAAAATAGATATCAGGACAAAAACCATAAGAAGACATAAATTAGGTCATTAATAAAGAGGTCAGTTCAACAAGAGGAAATAACAATTGTAGATATATATATAATATTTATTTACATAATATATATATATTTATTTACCTAACACTGAAGCATCCAGATATAAAAGCAAATATCATTAGAACTAAAAAGAGAGATAGTCTCCAATGTAGCAATAGCTGGAGACCTCAACACCCCTCTTTCAGCATTGGACAGATCTCCTGGACAGAAAATCAACAAAGAAACATCAAACTCAATCTGCACTATAGAACAAATGAACCTAATACATATTTACAGAACATTTTATCCAAAAGCTACAGAATACTCACTTTTCTCCTCAGCATACAGTTTGTTCTTATTCTGAGGATAGCTCATATGTTGGGTCACAAAACAAGTCTTAAAGCATTCAGAATTTGAAGTAATATCAAGTATCTTCTCTGACCACAGTAAAATAAAACCACAGATCAAAATAAGAGGAATTTTGGAAACTATACACACACATGGAAATTGAATAATATTCGCCTGAATGACCAGTGGTGCTATTAAGAAATTAAAAATCTCTTGAAACAAATGATAATGCAGACATAGAATACTAAAATCTACAGGATACAGCAAAAGCAGTACTAAGAGGAAAATTTATAGCTATATGTGCCTACATCAAAAAAGAAGAAAAACTTCAAATAAATAACCTAGTGATGCATCTTAAAGAACTGGAAAAGCAAGAGCAAACTGAACCCAAAATTAGTATAAGAAAAGAAATAATAAAGATCAAGCAGAAACAAATGAATTTGAAGTGAAGAGAATATCAAAGATCAATGAAAGAAATAGTTAGTTTTTTGGAAGAGACAAACAAAATTGACAGACCTTTAGTCCCACTAAGAAAATGACAAAACTCAAATAAATGAAATCAAAGATGACAAAGGACATACTATAACTCATACCTGAGAAATTCAAATGACTATCAGTGGCTACCAGAAACAATTATATGGCCATAAATTGGAAATGTAAAAGAAATGAAATAAATCCCTTGGTATGTACAACCTACCAAGATTGAAACACCAGGAAATCCAAAACCTTAACAAGTAACAAGATGATAGCCAGATAGACTTAATAAAAAAGTCTCCTAGTTAAAATAAAATAAAAAAAAACTCTTAAGAGCCAGTAGCTTTATTGCTGAATTCTATTAAACATTTAAAGATAAACGAATACAAATCCTAATCAAACTGTTCCAAAAAAAAAAAAAAAAAATAGAAGAAAAGAGAATACTTCCACATTTATTCTACAAGGTCAGTATTATCCTGTTAGCAAAACCAGAAAAAGACACATCAAAAGAAAACTACAGATCAATATCTCTGAAGAATATTGATGCAAAAATTCTCAGCAAAATACCAGCAAACCGAATTCAATGATACATTTAAAAGATCATACATTATGACCAGGCAGGATTTATCCCAGGAATGTGAGTGGTTCAACAAATGCAAATCAATCAATGGGATACATCATATCAGCAGAATGAAGGACAAAAGCCTTATGATCATTTCAATTGATTGTGAGAAAGGATGTTATAAAGTTCAACATCCTTTCATGCTAAAAAAAAATCTCTCAAAAAATTGAGTATAAAAGAACTTACCCCAACATAATAAAAGTCATATATGACAGAATCACAGCTAGTATGGTTTTAAATGGGGGAAAAGTTAAAGCCCTTTCTCTTAGATGTGGAACACAACAAGTATGCCTGCTTTCATGACTGTCATTCAACGTAGTACCAGAAGTTTTCACTAGAGCAATCAGACAAGAAAAAGAAATAAGGGCATCCAAATTGGAAAGGAAGTCAAATTATCCGTGTTTGCAGATGATATGATCTTGTATGTGAAAAGACCTAAAGACTCCACCAGAAAACTATTAGAAATGATAAATGAATTCAGTCAAGTTGCAGGATACAAAACTAACATCAAAATTAATTGATTTCCTATATAATAACATTGTGTAATTATATTATATATAACTTTATATAATTATCTATAAATGCTATATTATGTTATATAATTAGGTGATATAATTATATATAATATATATGTTATATAATTACATAATATATATTATATAATTATATGATATATATGATATATATGTTATATAGTTATATGATATAATTATATATAATATAGCATTTATATATAATTATATAATATAATATTGCATCTCTATATTATATATATAATTATATAATATAATACAGCATTTCTATATAATAACATGAACAATCTGAAAGAAAAATTTTGAAAATAAAATCCCCTTTAAAATAGCCACATATACAATTAAATGTCTAGGAATTAACTAAATAAGTGAAAGATCTTTATAATGAAAACTATACAACAATAGTGAAAGAAATTAAAGAGGATTCCAAAAATGAAAAGTTATTTCATGTTCATAGATTGGAAGAATAAATATTGTTAAAATATCTATATATACCCCCCAAAATCTAGAGATTCAATGCAAATCCTTTCAAAATACCAATGTCATTCTTCACAGAAATATAAAACAATCTTAAAATTTATATGAAATCACAGAAGATCTAGAATATGCAAAACTATCCAAAGCAAAAAGAACAAAACTGGAGATATTGCATTATCTGACTTCAAATTATACTACAGAGCTACAGTAACCAAAACACCATAGTGCACTCATTAAAAACAGACACATAGACCAATGGAACAGAATACAGAACCCAGAAACAAATCCATTCACCTACAGTGAGCTCATTTTTGACAAAGGTGCCAAGAACATACATTGGTGAAAAGACACTCTCTTCAATAAATGTTGTTGGGAAAATTGGTTTTCCATATGCAGAAAAATGAAACTTAATTCCAATGTCTCACTTTATACAAAAATCAAATCAAAAAGGGTTAAAGACTTTAATATCTCAAACTATGAAACTACTACAAGACAATATTGGAAACTCTTTAGGACATTGGCCTGGGCAATAATATCTTGAGTAATACCCCACAAGCACAGGCAATCAAAGCAAAAATGGACCAATGAGATCACATCAAGTTAAAAAACCTCTGTATAGCAAAGAAAGCAATCAATAAAGTGAAGAGATAACCACAGAATGAAAAAAAAAAAATTGCAAACTACCCGTATGACAAAGGATTAATGATCAGAATATATAAGGAGCTCAAACAACCCTATAGGAAAAAAAAAAACTAATAATCTGATTTTTAAAATCAGCAAAATATTTCAATATTTGTTTCTCAAAAGAAGACATACAAATCACAAGCAGGCATATGAAAAGGTTCTCAACATCACTGATTATCAGCAAAATGCAAGTCAAAACTACATCAAGATAACATCTCACCCCAATTAAAATGGCTTTTATTCAAAAGTCAAGCAAAAAGAAATGCTGGTGAAAAAGTAAAGAAAAAGGGAACCTTTATACACTGTTGGTGGGAATGTAAATTAGTACAACCACAATGAAAAACAGTTTGGAGTTTCCTGAAAAATTTAAAAAACTAAAAATAGAGTAATCCCACTGCTGGGTATATACCCAAAAGAAAGAAAATCAGTATATCAAAGAGATTTCTGCTCCCCGTGTTTGTGGCAGCTCTGTTCCCAAAAGCCAAGGTTTGGAAGCAATCTGGGTGTCCATCAACCAATGAATGGATAAAGAAACTGTACTTATACACAATGGAGTACTATTCAGCCATAAAAAATAATGAGAATTTGTCATTTGCAACATGGATGGAACTGGAGGTCATTATGGCAAGTGAAATAAGTCAGGTACAGAAAGACAACCATCTCATGTTTTCACTTATTTGTGGGATCTAAAAATCAAAACAAACTCATGGAAATATAGAAGAGAAGAATGGTTACCAGAGGCTGGGAAGGGTAGTGGTGGGAAGTGGGAAGGTAGAGATTAATGGTAACAAAAACAGAAAGAATAAGTAAGACCTATTTGATAGCACAACAGAGGGACTATAGTGAATAAACATTTGTTCATTTAAAAATGATGAAACTAACATAATTGTACTATTTGTAACACAAAGGATAAATGTTTGAGGAAAGGGATACCCAATTTTCCATAATGTAATTATTATGTATTACATGTCTGCATCAAAATGTCTCATGTACCTCATAAATATCTATACCTACTTTGTACCCACAAAAAATAAAACTAAAAAAAGTTAAAGAAAAAAAGTAAGAACTAGTCTACAAGAGGACAGGCAACGAAAGCAAAAATAGACAAGTAGCATTGCATAAAACTAAAATTTTTCTAGATAGCAAAGAAAACAATCAGCTGAGCGAAGAGGCAACTTACAGATTTGAAACCTGTATAGTATTAGCATCCAAAATATATAAGGAATTCATACAACACAATAGCAAAAAACAAATAAATATTCCAATTTTAAAAATAGACAAAGGTCTAGAATAGATAGTTCACAAAAGAAAACTCTAAAATGGCCAACAGGTAGATGAAAAGGTGCTCAAAATCAGTGACTATCATCAGGGAAAAGTAAATCAAAACTCCAAGGAGATATCAGCTCAATTCTGTTAAAATGGCTTATCAAAAAGTCAAAAGGTTGCAAGTGCTGGTTAGGATGTAGAGAAAAAGGAACCTTTGTACACTGTTGGTGGAATGTAACTGGTATAGTCATTATAGAAAACAGTATGGAGGTTCCTCAAAAATTAAAAATAGAACTCCCATATGATCTAGCAATTCCTCTTCTGGGTATATATCAAATGCAAACAAAATCTGTGTCTTGAGGAAATATCTGCATTTATATTCACTAAAATATTACTCACAATACCCAAGATACAGAAACAATTCAAATGTCCATTGGTGGATGAATGGATAAAGAAAATGTGGTATAATATACAACAGAATACTATTCATCACAAAAAGAAGGAAATCCTACCATTTGTAACAACATTGGTGAACCTAGAGAACATTATGCTGAATGAAATAAGCCAGGCACAGAAAGTCAAATACTGCATGATCTCAAACATAGGATCTAAAATGTCAAACTCATACAAGCAAACAGTAGAATAGTGGTTACCAGAAACTTCAGGAGGGAAAAATGGGAAGATGGGAAAAGAGTACAAAGTTTCAGTAATGTAAGGTGAATAAGTTCTGGAGAGCTAAGTTTCAGCCTGGTAACTGTAGTTAATAATGATGAGCAGTCTACTGAAAATTTGCCAGGAGTGCAGATCTTACGTTAATGCTCTCATCACACATAAGCAGAAAGAAAATAACAACTATTTCCTATGAGGTGCTGGATATGTTAATTAGCCTGACTGTGATCACTTCACAATGTACGTGTATATCAAAACGTCATGTTGTGCATGTTAATTTTGTCAATAAAAATTGACAATTTTTATTTGTCAATTACACCTCAATAAAGATGAATGAATAAACACATAAAAGTAAGAACCAGGTGGAACCTAAAACACTGAGAACTAATCTTTTTCTCCCCACTGATCACCCCTGCCCATAAAAATTGATGAGAAACTCCAGATATGGACTTCAGACAACAGATTGGGGTTGGGTTCAGGGCACTGTACCCTGGGAGGTATTTCTTGCACACCTGGAGGATGAGGCCCCTAGATGCATTCTGGGGTGATGCACACTGAGTGCTCCAGGGTTTTACACTTTCACCATCTTAGAGAGTCAACCCCTGGGGTTAAGAAGAGAGTCTACTGACATTCAGAAGTAATGTCCTACCTGAACGTTTTCCAGTAGTTGCACATGTCAGGCTCCCTTCTCCAGCTCTGAGAAAGAGGGCACTAATGACAACTGGGTGGAGAGCACTGCCAAGGGAGGCTGGATAGGTCTTTCGTTAGGAAAAGGAGGAAAAAAAGCTTTACAAAGCTTTAAAAAATTCCACATGATAAATGAATAAAATTAACCCAAAGCTTTCATTAAAGTACATGAAAGAAATGATTTTCTTCAAGAAATGGAAGTTTACACATTATAATTTGGCGTCTTCAACAGGATGCAAGTGCACCACTTGTATAAAAATGTAGCAAAAAGATGAGTGTCCAGGAACAAGCTGATTTGGAAAGGAAACAGAGATGGTGGAAGAACTCAAGAACACTCGAAATTAAATGACAGAATTAAAGAATGCATTGGAGGCAGAAGAATACATAGCTGAATATGTAAACAGTTAAAACATCAAGAACAAATTTGAAAATAACAGAAGTAGAAGAAAAGGCAAAGAGATAAAAATAATGAAAGAAAAAGATGCTAAAAATTGAGACCTGAAAAGGGAGATTCAACCTATGAAATGTAGGGTTTACTTAGGAATAACAGAAGCAACAATTGGGGACGTAATCAAAGAAAATGTGTTTCCTAATTTTTTAAAAAAGCTTCGAGAGTTTAGAGATTCAGGGCTTGCCACACTGCTCCTGGAAGAAGTCATCCATTTTTCCAGGGCGATCCTCACTAGGGCCCGTGCTTCCCATGCCCAGCGCTCTCCAATACATTGCCAGGCAGCCCGTGGGCAATGGGGAGAGACAGACCACAGGCATGTAAAAGAACAAGATAGCCACAGTTAGTAACAAGCTAGAAAAATGACATAAATGCTTGGTATCCAGTGCAAATACACATAACCAGTCAGAGTGAAAGTTGTAACCAATTAGAACAGATATCAAAAAACTTTTAGTTTACTGGTTGTAGTATATACATGCAGAATATAAGTGCTGGTGATTGGTGATAGGAAAAAAATGAAAAATCTTGAGGCAGTAGACACAGTGGCAGTAGAGTGGAGCAGGCTGTAAAGGGAACATGTCTTTGGAGAGGAGCTTGGGTCTGGCCTGCCAAGCATTTTGAGGTGGAACGGGTCAGCAGAGGGAACAGCAGTGCCAGTCTCTAAGGTGGCAATGATCCAGCAGTGCAGCCAGGCAGGACTTAGCTCTGCTGGAGTCAGAGGAGGTGGGCAGGGGAGCCAGGAAAGGGGGTCAGAGAGGCCATCAGAAGCCAAGCCACAAGCATCCTCCTGGCCAGGGAGAGGAGCCCAGGTTCCATTCTACAGGCCATGAGAGACATTGGAGATTTCTAAACACGAAGATAACAGCATAATTTATATTTGAAAGAGACTCACCTGGCTAATATTTAAACATGGATTGCAGGGGAGTGAGAGCAGAGAAATCAGAAGGCAGTAATATCTGCCTACATTTTTGCATTGCAATTCTGAGGATAAAACATTTTATAAGCATCCAGAGATAGACAAATCACAACTATACTCAAATTTGACTGGCCACAGACCTCTTCTCTCAAGCACAAAATGCAGGAGAATGAAGAAACTTGAGGAGTTTTGAAGCCACTGAACAACTTTGCAGAAGCTGGAAGTGCGGTGTTCTCTCCCTCCTTTCCCTGCTCTGACGCCTCACCAGGCCCCTGGCTCAGCACTGATGCTGTAGGAGCCTTAGCGGCTGGCTCCTGCTGGCATCTGCTTGGTCTTCCCGCACTGACAAGGCAGACTCTGTGCCTCCACTGCGTCGCCCCACCCGGACCACCTCACAGAGCACTCTGCTGGTATCAAGCTTCCTACGAGTTCTGTTTGCTTGTTTGTTTATTTTCTGATGGAGACAATTGGGGATCTCAGAGTTAAGAAAGGTATGCTCTAGGAAGGGAAATAGAGGTTGAATTTCATAACTGCACTAATAATTATAACAGTTAAGTAATGAATATCACGAAACCAGGCCCTGCCCTGTGCTTGCCTCTTAACCTGCAGTTTCACTGCTTCTCTCAATAAATATTCAAAGGAGATACTGAAATCCTCACGTTTTCTAGAAGGAGAAACTGGGGGTTAGGAAGGTGAACTAGGCCAGGCATGGTGGCTCTCTCCTGTAATTCCAGCACTTTGGGAGGCAGAGGCGAGCAGATCACTTGAGCACAGGAGTTTGAAATTAGCCTGGGCTACATGGTGAAAACTCATCTCTACAAAAATAAAAAAATTAGCCAGGCATGGTGGTGCTGGCCTGCAGTCCCAACTACTTAGGAGACTGAGGCAAGAGGGTCCCTTGGGCCAGCCTCAGCAACAGAGTGAGACACTGTCTCAAAAAAATAAATAAATAAAAAGAAAAGTGAACAAACTTCCTCGAAAAGGGAGCATACAGGTTGACACCAATGTATATAAAACCAAAGTCACTTTTCAACATGACCTGGATTTATTTTGCAGAGAGAGAACAGATGTGCCATTGGAGGAAGACACACCCCACCATTAATGTACAGCATTCAGAGGAGAAAGGGATGAAGGGAAACACTCAGCTATTGGTGGCCCTTGCATTCTACACTGGACTTAAGAGCTCACTTTGGGAAAATGGGGCAGAAACATTACATGAGGATTGTAGTGGTTCCAGACCAGTTAGATTGGAGCTGCAGGAAGCCATTGACAATTACTGCATGAATGAATGGACTCTAATTCACTAATATTTGAAATATAAAATTTGCTATCCTTTTTTGCCGTTGCCAGTATATTTTTTTTCAAAAATGAGTAAATGTACTGATAACTTTTCCTTTCTACCAAATAACATTCATGTGTGCCTTGCTTCCCGCAACATTTGTGCCAGCAGCCTTCCTTACCCACAGATCTATGCTCTCCCCAGGGAGATGACCAATTCCTGACTTCTCCAGTCAGGCATGCAGCCCTGAACTTCAGAGGGAAGAACAATACAAATGATTGCCAGTGGCCGTAAGTTCAAAGCTGCAACCTTAAACTTTAAAAAGCATAAAGGGAAAGGAAAAAGAAACCTCCACGGGGCTTTCAGAGGAAAAAGAAAGTCCTTCATTTCCATTTAAATCCAGCTCTGTCCCAGTTTGTGATACACCTGCTCTTGCAGCAGCTCCTGGGAGGAGGAGGGCCCTCTAGAGGGTCCCCAGTCACCTCCATTCCACAAGGCCAGGTAAAAGTCCTGCTGAGAAGAAAGATTACATCTGTGTGCATGGTCTGTTTGGCTTTGAGTTCTCACATAGCTTGCTCCATGAAGTCGGCCTCTAGGCATGCTGACACCAAGGAGCAAGCAGCCCAGCTGCAAACTCTGGTTCAGAAGTAAGGGGAGAAGCCAAAACCTCTGCAGAGGAAAGACCAGAAATACCCTGCAGGTACATCTCAGGAAACACAGAGAAGCCTAAGCTGCTCCCACATGCCCCTTCTTTTCCTAGGAGAGGAATCTTAAAACAACAGGATGCCAGAGAAGGACTTTAAGGCAATGTAAGTTAAGTTTTTACTGCATTTCCTTTAGAGTTACAATAAATATTAGTCTTCCTTTTTCTTTTTCTTTTTTTTTTTGGAGATTCAGGGTGGCAGCAATGATACAATTTCAGATGTTAAAAAAGGTTATTGACAAGGAAAGTCATTGCTGATACAAATGATGTCCTCTGGATTTGATTTATTGTCTGTGCATTTATATCTAATGATCTGGTAGAAAGACAAAGAAACTGAAATGCAAGACAAAGAAACTGAAAACAATACTTGGAATTTTTCAGCAAATGAGACCAAGGAAGACCAGTGAGGCTCATGGTATGCAAGAAATATAGCTCAAGAGTATTCTAGTTGAGAATAAAGAGAAGAATATTGTTATATAAAATAACAAAAATGCAAACTAGAAGCACAATATCTACAAATATTTATACATATGTGCACAGAATCAATCAAGGAAAACATGTCTAATGAAAGTAGGAATATCTAGGACATGAGATTTTTAATAAATTTAATTTTCTTCTCTATACTTTCTTGTTTTCTAATTTTTACCAAGAGCAGACACCATTCCAATAATCACAATAATAAATGTTATCAATAAATAACACAGTAAATAGCCCACCAAATGGCAGAAAAAAGCAACTGATAGCTTTCATATTGAAGAAATATAGTTACAAAAGTATCAATGGATAGAATAAATCTAACTTGGACACACTGAGGGAATTTTGAGTGTCTTTCAACTTATCCAGAACACAGAACAGAGATGTTAGAAAAGAAAGGATATGAAGAATGTCAAGACCTCCTAGTATACTTCTAATAGAAACATCAAAAATAGACACTACAGGAAAAAGTAGAGAAACAATATTCAAAGCTGAATAAAACATGAATCCTTGAACAGAAAAATTATGCTTAATTCTTAAAAGAATAAATAAAATGAATACCAGCCGAGACAGATCAGAGTAAAAGACATAACATAAAGGCAAATAGGAAAACAGTAAGAACTACAAGTGGTAAAGACAAGTTACTTACAACGAAATGACAATAGATTAATATCAGATACCTTAGCGTCAAAGAAAGATGTCAGATAATATTAGCAGATTAAAGTTCTAAGAGGAAAGTACATCTGTCAAACTTGGATTCTATACCACGAAAAACTTAACTCAAGAAAGCCAGGAAAAAGAAAGAAAGGGAATTAGTGAAATAATGAATGAATGAAATGAAAATATCAAAAAGTAAAAATTTTAAAAAGAATTTGGGAACTGAAAAAAATGAAATAAAAAATTTTTCTAGAAGGGCTGAATACTAGATCTGAGCAAGCAGAAGAATCAGCAGATGTGAAGGTTAAGGATCAGAAAGCAATTTTCCAGTCTGATGATCAGAAAGAAAAAAATGGAAAAAAGTGAAGAGTCTGAAGGACATATAGGGTGGCATCACATTTACCAACATAAGATGATGGGAAATTCAGAAGAGTAAGAGAAAGAAATGAGAAGAAAAAAAATTTGAAGAAAGAATGGCCAAGGACTTCTTAAATTTACTGAAAGACATGCATCTACAATTCAAAGAATCTCAGTAAACTTCAAGTAGGTTACCCCCAAATAAATCCACACAAAAGCACATAATCAAACCTCTGAAAGATGAAGGTAAATAGATATGAAAGTAGCAAGAGAAAGGCAATTTGCCAAGTACAAGGGATCATTAATAAGATTCATAGCTAATTTCTCATTGTAAATCATGGAGGCCAGAGAACGGGGAATAATATATTTAAAGTTCGGAAGAAAGAAAACAAAAAAGAAAATAAAAACAACAAAGCATCTAGCACCCAAGAATTCTACACCTGGCAAAATTATTTTTTTAAAATGAAGGAGAAATTTAGAAATTGTCAGATAAACACAAACTGAGGAAGTCTATCACTAGTAGTTTTCAAGAAATGCTAAAAGGAGTCCTTCAGGTTGAGATGAAAGAACACTAGACAGCAACTCAAAGCTGCATAAAGAAATTAGGAACTTCAGTAAAGGTAACTACATAGGTAAACATAAAAGATGCTTTTTTATTTGTTGCTCCTCTTTTTAATTCTTAAATGATTTAGAAGACAAATTCATCCACAAAATGTGTAAAGATCTGGTAATAGGCACACAATATAAAGATGTAATTTGTGACAATAATGATATAAAACAGAGTAATGGAGCCATATAAGAGCAGAGTTTTTATGCTATTGAACCTAAGTTGTTATCAATTTAAATGAAGTTATATAAATTTAGGATGTTAACTTTAATCCCTATTGTAAACACTGTGAAAATATCTAAAAAATACACACACACAAAATGAGAAGAGAAACAAATTGGTACAAAACAAAAAAAATTAATTAAACCCAAGAGTAATGATGGAAATGAGGAACAAAAAAGATAAGACATAAGGAATACAATCAATAAAATGGTAGAAATCAGTCATCACTAATTGGTAGTTTTTAAGTATAAATTTATTAAACTTTCCAGCCAAAGAACATATATTGGCAGAAAATTTAAAAAAAGAAACATGATCTAGCTATTTATGGCTTTAAAAAGGCATACTTTGGATCCCAGTACAGAAATAGGTTGAAAATTAAAGAATGGAAAAAGATAGCACATAACAATTATAACCAAAAGAAATCTGGGGTTAATATATTAATGTCAGACACAATAGACTTTTACATAAAAAATTGTTGCAAGGAAAAAGAATGTCATATATTAATAAAAGAAGATAAAACAATTATATACTATATGCAACAAATAACGGAGCCCAAAAACATGTGATGCAAACATTGACAGAATTGAAGGAAAAAATAGTTTTACAATAATAGCTGTGAATCTTAGTATCACATTTATAATAATAGACAGAACAGCTAGGCAGAAATTCAGTAAGGAAATATAAGATTTGAACACCCTACAAATCAATTAGGCCTAAAAGACATACATACGCAGACTCCACTGAACAATAGCAGAATGCACATTCTTCCCTATTACACGTAGAGCATTATTCAAGATAGATCACAGGTTAGGCCACAAAACCAGTCTCAATAAACTCAAAAAGATTAAAATCAACCAAAGTGTGAGCAAAAAGTGAACACATATGGAAAAGTTGAGAGCAGAAACCAATGGTGAGCAAACAAATTTGAAAAACCTTTTACTAATCAAACTGCTAACTATAACGGGGAAAAGCTGGACTTCCGTTTAACATGATAAATTGGAACTTTTTCAGAGAATTTTCCTCTTCTAATAACTAATAAAATCAAACAAAACTACCAGAGAAACACCAGTGATTTATCATCAAAAATAAAACAAATAAAATGGAAGATAGCTTAAAGCATCCTTTAAAAACTGGGGGCTGGTTGCAAGAACAGAAGGTTCTGGTCTGAGCCATACTTTGTCCACTAAGCCCGACTTTACTCCAACCCTTCCAGCAACCAACAAGACAAACTAGGAAAAAACCTCATTTCTTCACAAGTGTTTTGCAGGGAAGCAATCTTAGTTGTTGTGTCCATTTTTTTCTTTTATAACCTCAAAGATAATAACAATAAAAAGAAAGGCAATGTAGTTAGATGAGGTAAAAGGGCAAAGTTCCTAGAACCACACAGTAACTTGGAGGGAAGATGTACAGTCAGACGGTCTTTCCATGGGAATGGGGTATGTTGCACACTTAAGTGAAGAAAACACTAGTACAGTAAATGCTGAAGTCTCTCAAGACAAAGCAGAGACCAAGACGATGCAAAGAATACAGCCTTGGTTTGTCCCTTCTTGTCCACAATAACATGATTTTCCTTATAGAAAAGCATTTTGTCTGTCACTCTATTATTATGTATATGACTAGAAAATATTTAAAATACCTAATATTAATATTATATATGGATCATAGGATTACCAGTGACATTGCTTTTTTCTTTTTAACTTTTTGCACTATTTTAATTATTCAAAACTAGGATTTCGGAAAAAATAATAATAAATTTGAAGATGGGAAAAAAAGCCTAAAAAAGATGCCAAAATGTTTATGATAGTATAATGGTTTAATCTGGATGATGTGACTGTGGATGCCTTTTATTTGCATTTTGTATATTTTAACATTTACCAAAATGATTTTCAACCTCTTTTTTTGTTTGTTTTTTGTTTTAGACCATACATGTAAAGGTCTTGGAAGTTATTACTTACATCTTTACACCAAGAAAAAGCTGAGCAAACTGAAACTTAATGACTTCTCTTGGACTCATCAGAAAACTAAGGTTGCAAGACAAACTATGACTATAAAATTCTGAGAGACAGGAAAATCCACAGCCAAGAGTTTCTCAACAGCCAAGAAGAAGAGAAGGCACTGCAGCCATAAACCAGTAGGGGCATTTAAATGGCAATTTCAACAAATACCTGAAGGCTGAGCATGAGCTAACTTGAGAGTGAGAAACTCCTGGGGATGCACTATTAGGAGTAGTTTCACTTTTCATGGGTTTTATTTCCAGGAACCCCAATAGAGATGACAGAAACATACCCAAAGCTTTCTCTACAACAAAGGACTACTCTACAGGAGAAATGACTTTACCAGAGTGTTACCCTAGCTGGGGAAAGAGCATTGCTCCCATTTCAGCCCTGTCTAGACTGCCTGTCTCATCAGAGCGGGAGAAATAAACCACATAACTAGAAAAACACTTCTGAACATGAACAGCCTAGAGACACAAGCCCAATAATAGATTGACATTTAGTCATAATAGTATAGAATGCATCCCCTCACTCACATATTTTTACATACCATCTTAGCTTCAATATGGCAATAGAGGGTTACAGATATAGGAACTAAGAGCTGCAGACTTAGTGAGGAGGAACACATAGGGAAACCCAAAATGAAACAGGAATCAAAATCAAGTAAGCTGAAGAACTTTGACGTTTCTGTGTAACATACATAACATAGAAGTAGAAAAAAAGACAATGAAGCAGAAGAAATATTTGAAGGAAAAAGGGTCAGTAAGTTTCCAAATACTGATGACAGACATCAAACTGCATATCTGGGAAGATCAGAGAAATGTCAATCATGATAAATTATAAAGAAAAGCTACATCAAGGGATTAAAAGTGCAGAAAAACAAAGACAAAGACATATTCTTTAAAGAAGTCAGAAAAGGAAAATAACAACTTATCTATAGGAGACAAAAAATAAGAATTCTTAAGGACTTATTGTCAGAAACTATGAAAGTGAGAAGAAAGTGGAGGAAAACATTTAAGTTACTGAAAAAATAACTTCCTAACATAAAATTCTATATTCAGAAAAAATATATCATTTAAATATGAAGGGAAAATAAGGACTTTTCCAGACAAACAAAAATTAATGAAATTTATTGCCAGCAAACCTAACTTGCAAGAAATGTTAAAAGAAGTTCTTTAAGGAGAAGGAAAGTAATATAGGTCAGAAACTCAGATCTACATAGAATGTATAGCACTGGAGGAGAAATAAATGAAAATAAAATCTTTTTTCTTTATTATTTTTTACTAATCTAAAAGATAACTGCTAAAGTAATCATAGTAACAATGTACTGGGTATTTACAAGATATACATAAATGAAAATAATTGCAATAATAACGTTAGGATGAAGAAGAGTAGGAAATTTTTGTGATGTTACAGCTGAACGTGGGAAGTGGCATTGTGTTATTTGAAGAATGTAGGTTACTTAAATCTTTGGAGTAACTAATAAATTTTTAATGTATAATTTATATGCTAAGTAAGGAGGTAAAATAAAATTATATAAAATTTCCAAATAAAAAAGCAGAGAAAGCAGGGCAAGAGTAAACAAACAAAAAACCCAAGTGCAATGAACAGAATAAAGTTATAAATATAACATATATTAATTCATTTCTATCAACAATCATTTAGAGTAGATTTAAAAACATAACCTAACTATATGTTGTCTACAAAAACCCCATTAAATTTAATAATTCAGACAGTTTAAAATAAAGGATTAGTAAACATATATCATGCTAAGACTAATCAAAATAGCTGGAGTAGTTATTCCAATTTCAGATAAAATGGACTTCAGAATGAGGAAATTTAGGCATAAAGAGCAGCATTGCATTGTGATAATGTAATCTCTTCTCCAAGAAGACAAAACATCATTTAATGGAAAGGTACCTAACAACCAGATGTACTCCCTTATAGTGTATATCCAAATATGCAAGCCCAAACTTAAACTACAAGATAAAGTAGACAAATTTACTATTACAGTTGGAAATTTCAATTCCTTGCTTTTAGTAATAGATAACAGCAGGCAAAAAAAAAAAAAAAAAAAAAAAAAAAAAAAAAAAAAAAAAAAAAAAAAAAAAAAAAAAAAAAAAAAAAAAAAAAAAAAGTATGAAAATGGTTAACCTAAAAGGCAATATCTATCAACTTGATCTAACAACATTTACAAAAAATCCATCCAACTCTAGCAGAATACATGTTCTTCTCAAGCTCATATTCTGGGCCCTAAAGTACATTTTAAAAAATTTAAGAGAATGAAATACAATAGACCTTCTCCAATTACAGGTATTAAGCTAGACATCAGTAACAGAAAGATAGCTAGAACATCCCTAAATACTTTGAAAGTATATTTAAACACATGAATAAAACAAGTCTCAAGATAAATTTTAAAAATACAACATTTCAAATTAAGTTAAAATGAAAATGCAACTTACCAACATTTGTAGAATGTAGCAAAAGCAGTGCTCAGATAAAAAATGAGACATTAAACATATATATTATAAAAGAATAAGGATTGAAAATCAGTCATTAAAACTTCCATCTTAGAAAAGTAGAGAAAGAGGAGAAAAGCATATAGCCAGAAGAAAAAAAAAAGGCAGAAATAAATAAAATTGAAAACATAACACAGTAGAGAAAATAAATGAAACATAAAGTTGGTTATTTGAAAAGATCAATAAAATTGATTAACCAATAGCCAGGCTGAGAAAAATGGAGAGAAAACTAAGTACCAATGTTAGAGATAAGTGAGCGATCATCAGTACTGATTCCATGAAAGGTGAAAGAATAGTAAAATAAAGATAAGGAAGAACTATACCTACAAATCTGATAAACTAGATAAAATGTATCAATTGCTTAAAACAAAAATACTGAGAGAAATAAATTATCTGAAAAGGTCTGTATCTATTAAATATGTAATAATAATCTAAAACCTTCTTCTAAAAGGCAACTAGTTCCATATGATCTCACTGCTGAATTCTACCAAATATTTAAGAAACAATTAATTCAAATTTTATCTATCATCTTCCAGAAAATATAAGTAAAATGAATACTTCCTAGCTAGGCCACCATTACCCTAGTATCAAAACCAGATAAAATATTACAGGAAAAGAAAACTACAGACTAATATCTCTCATAAACATACATGCAAAAATCCACAACAAAATATTAGCAAATAGAATCAACAAGGTATAAAAATAAATATATACCACAAACAAATAAGGTTTATTCCAAGTATGCAGAGCTGCTTTGGCTTTTGAAAATCAAGCATTGTCATCTACCACCTCAACAGAGTAAATATGAAAAATCATACGATCAGATCAATTGATGCAGAAAAAGCATTTGACACAACCCAACACACATTCATGATGAAAACTCCCAGCAAGCTACGATCAGAGGAGGAATTTCATCAACTTAGTTAAGAATATCTACACAAATATAAATTTAACTTGGTACTTATAGGTGAGAAAATGGAAGCTTTGCTCATATGATTGTGAAAAATCTTCTTGATTGTGAAAAATCTTCTTGATTGTGAAAAATCTTCTTGAGACAAAGATATCCTCTCTTGCCAATCTTATTTAACATCACACTAGCTATTGCAATACAACAAAACAAAAGAAAAAAGAAGTAAAAGTTGTATACATTGGAAAAGTCTGAGTCTCTATTTCATAATGGTATTAGAAACCAAAGTCTGAACACTAGCTGTGCTCACTCTAGCAGAGTTTCAGTGCTTCTAGGCACTCTCAGCTGACAGAGCAAGGAAGTGAATGTGTGTATACCAACTTGTATATATACTCATGTGCATACATATGCCTAAAGTTACCCATCTATGTCTGCGTTAAGTGGAGCATAGGCCATACTGATGTTGTTGCAGAATTTTAGAGACTGGAGACACCGCTGAGGTTGAAGAAGGAGTTTATTTTAGGTGTACACTGGCCCAGCTTGGAGTTGGATCCAAAATGGCTGAGCCCTTAACAAAGACAGGGCTTGGTTTTTTATACATGAAGTACACAGTGGCACTAAAACAAGTTTGCAGGTGTAGAACAAAGAAATTTATCAAGCAATGACAGGCACCTAACTTAGGCATATACATATGACTGTTGCTATGCAACCCAGATGTTCGCTATCTGTAGAGCTCAAGGATTCTAGCACAGGCCTTATCTGTTGCCTTCTGCCATAGTGCCCAGAAGGCTTGAGTCCTGCCTGATTGGGCATTTCTGATGACCTTCGCTATGTTACAGAAACCTACAGTTATCAGCTATAGAGAACAAGAATACAAGAATTTGTAAACTTATCAAATTTGCAAAGCTGGATATAATTCCGCAGGAGTGGGAAGGCCTGAGGGAAGTTTGCTTATAAAAAAATTTAACTTCTGCTTCTCTTTCCTGCATTAATTTATTTTTATATTATGTTGTTTTATCAAGTTTTCTTTTCCCTCTTCAATGTCTTTGACTCTGATCCATTACCACATGGGTTATTCCAGGCTGCTCTGCTTGTTTATCTGTAACCTCCCACTCCAACAGAGAGACACCTACCTGACTTTCACCATCTGCCTTCCATTTACTTAATTTTTACTCATTTCTAAATGCCATTTCCATGGTAACTGTAAATGTATGTACTATATGGACAGATAGTGGGCATTAATTCTAGCTATACTTATATGTTCTTGTTCTTTACAAATAATTTTAAAAATTTTCTGTATTATATAGGGTAAATACATTTCCTTCTCTAAATTATCTGAGTCGACTTTTAATACCCTTTTTTCCTTTAAATTCTTCACTTTGTGTTAGCTCAATCCTGGGACTTACATTTGATACATGGTGAGTAGTAAGGAGTCTCTGAGTTGTCTGGCAAATACCAGACACTGTGATCTAAAAAGTCCCCAGATAAGAAAGAAACTTTCTCACAGCACCTTGATCCTATGTGCCATGCCTAAAACTGCCTACATTCATTACACAAAAATATTCAATATACCATAGTGATAAAAGGGGAAGGAGAATAGAAGAAGAAGAGAAGATTGGCTAAATATTCTCAGACCTCTGGTTCCCATGATCTTTTGTCTTCAGCACTCTCCAGCTTCCACTTTCTATACCTCTCTGTCCAGTTAAAATGGAGCCTCATCATCTTGTCTGTACCAGTTCATCTTTTCCCAAGTCACCCATCCTGCAAGTGTCCACACAGGAAGTTATGTGCATTTCCTCATTTGGGCAGGTGGTGTTTGATAGTGTCTCCTAATTGCTGCGCTGAAAGGATTATGAGGTGATGGTTATTAATCAGGATATAATATATAATGCAACAGTGACAAACCAATCTCCAAGTGGCTTAACAACAAGATTTATTATTCAAGTCAGTCTTATGTAGGGTACCCTCTTCTATCTTGAAACTATTATTCCCTTTGAAACACACCCTCCAAGATCACTGCAGTAAGAACATAAAGAACTGAGTATCATGAGACATAGTTTCAAGAATTAAGATCCTAGGCAGATCATGAGGTCAAGACATCAAGACCATGGTGAAATCTCATCTCTACTAAAAAATACAAAAATTAGCTGTGCGTGGTGGCACATGCCTGTAGTCCCATCTACTTGGGAGGCTGAGGCAGGAGAATCACTTCAACCCAGGAGGCGGAGATTGCAGTGAGCTAAGATTGTGCCACTGCACTCCAGCCTGGCGACAGAGCAAGACTCCATCTCAGAAAAAGAAAATAAAAAAACAATTAAGCCTAGAAGTGGCTTATTGGTTCAGTCCAGTTACATAAACCCAGCATAGCTACCGTGAGGCTGGGAAATGCACACCTGCTTGTGCCTAGGAAGATGTGAGAATGTGTCAAAAAAATGTATATTGTATCAGCCACAGTAGACAGGAGCCTGGAGTTAGAGTTTCTACTATTGCTACCAAAACAACACGGGTTCAGTCAGGTGCTGCTGCTCACCACACAGAAAGTTAATACTAAGACAGTGATTATTCCCAAGGAAGAAGGCTTTGATTACGTGCTGCAACCACGTAGATGGGAGATCAGTCTCAAATCCATCTTCCTGAATAAAATTGGGGGCTTACATAGCAAAGAAGAAATGTAGCACATGTGGGAAAACAGAAATTAGGTAGGGGCAAGGAAGAGGAGTTGGTTAACAGGAAGCAAGTGGTCGCTTAGGCAGTCTTGATGAGGGGCTGGTGTTTCATTGTCCAAATGCAGTAATATGGTGAGTTTCAGCTCCATGGTACTATCTGAGAGGCCTGATAGTTGGTTTCTGAAACAGGAACTCAGTTAAGATAAATGTAACTTTCTCAGGTTTTAAGACTGGGAGAATCAATTTCTATATTTATTCAAGGAAACCATAAATATCAGCTCTATGGGACAATTGGATCAGTTTCAGTGCCTGATTTTGTACTTATAAATTCTTCAATCATACAGAATCTGGTATTAATATTTCTGGCTGCTTCCTGCTGATGAGGGGTGTTGTGGGCAGCTCCATAACATGGGTGACCACATGGCCATGCAGGAATCAAAAGTTAATCTAATACTATGGTTTTCTTCTGAACAACAGCCTTTCTCTCATTAGTCCCCCATGTGTGCTAAAGACAAAGCATAGCAGGACCAACCTGCCTACAAAATAAGCTTCAATCTTATGCACTTGGCCTGATTACACACACAAAGTGCAGGAAGAATCATTGTCCATGTAGGTTGTCTGAAATTGTCTTTGCTGGAACCTCTCACAATGTCATTTCAGTCAAAGCCCTGGAAAAATAACCAGTTCTTCCAACTGCATCCCATTATAAAAGAAGACAGATTCTTCCTGAACTTATGTAAGGAAACACATTGCCATGAATTAAACATATTCACAAATGGTTTGTGAATTCTGGAGAAATTAGGCATAGAGAGAAATGTGCCTCAAATTCTGTTTATTAAAGTATACTCTGATCAATTATTAAAGGCAGCAATGTTTCAATTTTTGTAAAAGCTGTAAATTTATTTTACTTTCCTATTAGTTCAATCCATGCAATCAACTTCTGCTCTGCTTCCTTGGGTTAACAATTTTTATAAACTTATTAGCCTTTGAATTAGTGTCCTGGAAATTTTCTCTGTAATTCAATGGCACAATTTCCAAAGTTATCAGAAACCTACCTTCAAAAGTCATTGACATGGACACCCCCAAAGAAGCAAGCCCTAGACTGCAGCTGATTATAAGTCACTTTTTTAGAAGAATCAAAGCAAAACAACAATTGCAGATAACAAACATCCTAAGACAGCCATAAAGACACAGTTGACAAGGAAAATTAGTTATCTCTGTGTCATACAACAATTTAACATAATAATCATAATTATTACTGACAACACATATTAAAACATATCAGAATTTTAGGAATGCATATAATTCTGGAATGCCTATTAATATCACATTTATATAAATATAACACGAAGTTCAACACCACTTCAGATTTGACAATCCTTCCTGCGTAATTCTAGCATAAAACTAAAAGTTTTACCTTTCAGTAGAGAGAAGACTCAGTTTTCCAAACAGTAACACCTAACAGACATCATGAGTCAACTAAATATCTCTCCACCCTTCTTTTTTAACCTACAGTTTATTCAAAAGCTAAACAAAAAATCTTTTATCTTTTACTAATATTACACAAATATTTTGTTCAAAAGAGAAAACCAAATTTTACATTGGTCTGGTGTATTATTGTTAAGGCTGTGTCAATAAAACCTTATAAACGAATGTATCTAGCTGTGTGTGTGTGTGCGTGTGTGTGTGTGTGTGTGTGTGTGTGTGTGTGTGTTTTGAGACAGAGTTTCACTCTGTCACCAGGCTTGATTGCAGTGGTACAAATCTTGGCTCACTGCAATCTTTGCCTCCTGGGTTCAAGTGATTCCCCTACCTCAGCCTCCCAAGTAATTGGGACTACCAGCACACACCACCACACCTGGTTAATTTTTGTATTTTTAGCAGAGATGGTTTTCACTGTGTTGGCCAGGATGGTCTCAATCTCTTGATCTCATGACCTGCCCACCTTGGCCTCCCAAAGTGCTGGGATTACAGGTGTGAGCCACCATGCTCAGCCCAGATGTATCTAGTTTTAATAAGTTTGACGATGAGGTATGATTTCAATAAACCTTTTATAAACTTCTATAATTTTCTGTTAAAGAGCAGATCAATGCTCCAAGAAAATCCTCTTATTCTAACACAGGAGCCCAGATGATGGTTTCACATCAATGTGCTTCTGATATCAATATTTAATTTATAGAAAAACTTTGAACTAATTTTATCCCTCAAAATTGGCCCTTACAATCTCTTGTGCCCACCTTTTATGTAATAGTCCCTGGGCCTAGAGGGATTGAATGGTTTTAATTTCTGACTCTGTGTCTCACAAAAGCAGTTGGCTTTGATTGTCATCTTCTCCTGAGTTGGAAGATGACGTTTTCACAAAGATTAGTGCTCAAGATTTAGCAGGAATAGGTGAATTTTTCCAACCCAGGAGTCAAGCCCTATAACTTAACAGCACAAGGATTAGTTAATAGGACATTTATACTACAGAAAGTCCTACCATTTTCTCTATCACGTCACAAATTAAAACACTGCAATTTGGTGTCTAATACCCTCTGCAGCAATTCAAATTACTGTATTAAAGTGGTTAGGTTACTCCTGCATATATCTAATTGCTAGCATTCTAGTGACAGAACTGTGACCAAAAGCATCAACTATGCATTAGGCCCTATGCCAAACTTGTCAAACTAAGACAATTAACTTTTTTCTCCACCATTTAAAAAATGGTGAAAGCAAATATCACTCTTGGAAATCCAGTAAGAAAATAATCTCCTTTCATTTAAATATGATACAGCAAAACAAGAAGAAAGTGAGAGAAGGCACACAGTATAATTTCTTCTTAGCTATTTTTAAAGGGTATCATCCTCTAAAATATTTCTAAGATTGGTTTCTAGATGTACTGAAAACTGGATTAGGTAACTTTAATCACTAGAATCTTCAAACCAGTAATCACAAGAATCTTCAAACCATTGTTAACACTTGTACAAATTTTGTTTTCAAGTACATACATGAAGGCCCAACAGTGATAGGCCTGAGAAAAAATCACTAGAAAGTCTCAAATTTTTATTACTATTTAATTCAAGTGAATGCCACTTAATTTTAGTAATGGTCAACACAAATAATATAGTTTGAGAGAAACCCCAATCCCTATGATTTTTATTTATTTATTTATTTATTTTATTGCACTTTAGGTTCTGGTGAACATGTGAAGAACATGCAGGATTGTTGCATAGGTACACACATGGCAGTGTGGTTTGCTGCCTCCAACCCCATCACCTATATCTGGCATTTCTCCCCATGTTATCCCTCCCCAACTTCCCACCCCCTGCTGTCCCTCTCCTAGTCCCCCCCAACAGACCTCAGTGTGCGATGCTCCCCTCCCTGAGTCCATGTGTTCTCATTGTTCAACACCCACCTATGAGTGAGAACATGTGGTGTTTGATTTTCTGTTCTTGTGTCAGTTTGCTGAGAATGATGGTTTCCAGATTCATCCATGTCCCTACAAAGGACAGGCACTCCTTGTTGTTTTATGGCTGCATAGTATTCCATGGTATAAATGTGCCACATTTTCCCTGTTTAGTTTATCATTGATGGGCATTTGGGTTGGTTCCAGGTCTTTGCTATTATAAACAGTGCAGCAATGAACATACCTGTGCATATGTCTTTATAATAGAATGATTTATAATTCTTTGGATATATACCCAGTAATGGGATTGTTGGGTCAAATGGAATTTCTATTTCTAGGTCCTTGAGGAATCGCCACACTGTCTTCCACAATGGTTGAACTAATTTACACTCACACCAACAGTGTAAAAATGTTCCTATTTCTCCACATCCTCTCCAGCATCTGTTGTCTCCAGATTTTTTAATGATTGCCATTCTAACTGATGTGAGATGGTATCTCAATGTGGTTTTGATTTGCATTTCTCTAATGACCAGTGATAATGAGCATTTTTTCATATGTTTGTTGGCTTCATGAATGTCTTCTTTTGAAAAGTGTCTGTTTATATCCTTTGCCCACTTTTGAATGAGTTTGTTTTTTTCTTGTAAATCTGTCTTAATTATTTGTAGATTCTGGCTATTAGCCCTTTGTCAGATGGGTAGATTGCAAAAATTTTTTCCCATTCTGTTGGTTGCTGGTTCACTCTAATGATTGTTTCTTTTGTTGTGCAGAAGCTCTGGAGTTTAATTAGATCCCATTTGTCTATTTTGGCGTTTGTTGCCAATGCTTTTGGTGTTTTAGTCATGAAGTCCTTGCCTATGCCTATGTCCTGAATGGTTTTGCCTAGATTTTCTTCTAGGGTTTTTATGGTGTTAGGTCTTATGTTTAAGTCTTTAATCCATCTGGAGTTAATTTTAGTGTAAGGTGTCAGGAAGGGGTCCAGTTTCTGTTTTCTGCACGTGGCTAGCCAGTTTTCCCAACACCATTTATTAAACAGGGGCTCCTTTCCCCATTGCTTGTTTTTGTCAGGTTTGTCAAAGATCAGATGTTGTAGATGTGTGGCGTTGCCTCAGAAGCCACTGTTCTGTTCCATTGGTCCGTATCTCTGTTTTGGTACCAGTACCATGCTGTTTTGACTACTGTAGGCTTGTAGTATAGTTTCAAGTCCAGTAGTGTGATGCCTCCAGCTTTGTTCTTTTTGCTTAGAATTAACTTGGCTATGCGGGCTCTCTTTTGTTGCCATATGAAGTTTAAGGTGTTTTTTTCCAGTTCTGTGAAGAGGGTCATAGGTAGTTTGATGGGGATAGTGTTGAATCTATAAATTACTTTGGGCAGTATGGCCATTTTCATGATATTGATTCTTCCTAACCATGAACATGGAATGTTTCTCTCTGTTTGTGTCCTCTCTTATTTAGTTGAGCAGTGGTTTGTAGTTGTCCTTGAAGAGGTCTTTATATACCTTGTTAGTTGTATTCCTAGGTATTTTATTTTCTTTGTGTGCGACCCCTGGTTGTGGGACCCCAACCCACGGAGGCAGGCACCCAGTAGACACGAGGCAGGATGCATGGTGGCCGGTACCGACTTTATTGGGATCTCCGGGCGACTCAAGCGGGCAGGGAGGAATCGCGCACGCTTTCTTTGTTCGGTTGGCTTTATAGGGACAGAGGGCCTGGGGCGGTGGGAGAGCAGAGGTGGCGGGTGATGATTGGTTAGTCCCAGTTGCCGGGCGGGAAGTTCTCCAGACGGGAAGTTTAGTGGGCAGGAAGTTAGGGGAGAGCTAATAAGGCAGATGGTGATTGGTCAGATTCTAGGCAGGAAGTCTGCTGGGCGGGAGCTGAAGGGGCAGGTGGTGATTGGTTAGGTGGTTGCTAGGCGGAAGGGAGCTGGAGTTCCTTCAGCCGGGGTCGTTGTGCTGAGTCACATAAGGAAGTTAAGCACTT
>PVKP010010427.1:0-64690 GCA_004027715.1 Plecturocebus donacophilus
ATAAATCATTCTACTATAAGGACGTATGCACACGAATGTTCATTGCAGCACTGTTTGCAATAGCAAAGACGTGGAACCAACCCAAATGCCCATCAAAGATAGACTGGACAGGGAAAATGTGGCACATATACACCATGGAATATTATGCAGCCATCAAAAACGATGAGTTCATGTCCTTTGTAGGGACATGGATGAACCTGGAAACCATAATTCTCAGCAAACTGACACAAGAACAGAAAAGCAAACACCGCCTGTTCTCACTCATAGGCGGGTGTTGAACAATGAGAACACATGGACACAGGGAGGGGAGCACTATACACTGGGGTCTGTTGGGGGGAAATAGGGGAGGGACAGTGAGGGGTGGGGAGTTGGGGGGAGATAGCATGGAGAGAAATGCCAGATATAGGTGAAGGGGAGGAAGGCAACAAATCACACTGCCACGTGTGTACCTATGCAACAATATTGCATGTTCTTCACATGTACCCCAAAACCTAAAATGCAATAAAAAATAAAATTTTTTTAAAAAAAAGTAAATGATGCCTCACCATTCATTATATCAGTAAAATGCTACCCTAAATGTTATGAATAAACTTTCCAGTTTTAACAGTTCCTGGCTATACTGTGCTCATTTTATGATGGAAAGCTCTGGCAAAGACAGCAAGAAAAATTGAGTTAATACAATAACAGGCGGGGCACAATGGCTCGTGCCTATAGTCCCAGCACTTTGGGAGGCTGAGGCAAGGGAGTGGCTTGAGCTCAAGAGTTTGAGACCAGCCTGGCCAACGTAGTGAAACCCCACCTCTTCTTAAAAAAAAAAATTTAAAAATTGACTGGGTGTGGTGGTGTGTGCCTGTAGTCTTAGCTACTTGGGAGGCTGAGCTGGGAGGATTGCTTGAGCCAAGGAGGTGGAGGTTGCAGTGAGCCAAGATTGCCCCACTACACTCCAGGCTGGGTGACAGAGCGAGACTCCATCTAAAAAATAAAATAAAATAAAAACAGTTAATACAATAACAACGAAGGTCATTTACTGAGAAACTCTAGCAAAGGGATTCACTTCTCTACAAGCAATCAGCATCTCAATAAGTGAATAAACACACTCACACACACACACACAATATTATCAGAAGCAGTTTATTCTAAACATTATTTTTCTAGGTTATTCACTTAACTCACCCTCTGAGATTTATAGTTCAACAATACCAGTTCAGAGTGAAAAGAAAAAGCCTTTTATCTAATCCAATTCCTTGGGAAAAAATACTTAGGCAATATTAAGAATCTTCAATTATCTAATTTAATAAAAGGGATGATTTATATTCTGTAGTTAGTAATGTGATACTGATTATATCTAATCCCTTAGAAGAGATCTGACACTACGCTTTTGGTCCTGTGTAGCATGAAATCATCATGTATATTTTACCAAAAGAAGTAACAAGAATAATGGCTTCTGCAGTCTGAAATCATTTTATATGAACACACTGCAACATGGTTTTGCCCTGGGGCAGAGAAGTAGGGATTTTTCTCTACTTCAAAAGAATGAAAAATTATCATCACTCTATCCAGAACCATTATAGACTTCAGAGACTTTGGCATGAAATATTCAGAAAGTTTATTTTAGAATTAAATATTTTAAAAGCCTGCTTTAAAACTATTACAGTGATTAGTGGCTCTCTTGCTTGGGCCAGTCTTTGCTTTAAAAAGTCCTGTGTCATGGTTGATACGAATTTGATGTTTGAACAAAATATAATGGGCATCAACCGCAGAAGCTACGTGTAAGGCATTGTTTTAAAATGCCCCCAAAAGAGGAGTTGAGACCACTACTCATCAGTTATGCCTTTAAACACATTTTTTTTTTTAAATTGAGATGGAGTCTCTCTGTTGCTCAGGCTCTAGTGCAGTGTTGCGATATTGGCTCACTGCAACTGCACTCTGCCTCCTGGTTTAAGCGATTCTCCTGCTGCAGCCTCCCAAGTAGCTGGAATTACAGGCGCCCGCCACCACACCTGGCTAATTTTTGTATTTTTAGTAGAGGCAGGGTTTCCCCTTATTGGCCAGGCTGTCTGGAACTCCTGCCCTCAGGTGATCTGCCTGCCTCAGCCTCCCAAAGTGCTGGAATTACAGGAGTGGGCCACCATATCTGGCTTGCATATGTTTTTGATATATCACAGAAAGATATGTGTAGGATAACTAGAAAGAGCCATTTCTTTTTTTCTTATATAATCTGTGCATTTGGCTTCATCCCTTGAAATATGCAGAATATATTATTTCTGTAGGTTTTAATAAATACCCTTTCTTTCCTGCAAACCTTTATTATCAGTGAAAAAAAGTAGGCATCAATCTCAGCCTTCAAGTAGATAAAATAGGTTCCTCTCTCACATGGACATACAAAGAAATAAAGATCCTAATGTGCTCTTGATACGTAGGTGTTAACGAGAGTAATGTGTAAATGACGTTTTGTTTCATTTTCCAGGGAAGTAGATCGAGACTCAGATGGTCACGTCAGCTTTAGAGACTTTGAATATGCCATGAACTATGGACAGAAGGAAGCCTAACTATCGTGAACTACTTTTGGCAACTCTGCGAGATCAATAGATTGTAATGTCAGCAGACTCTGCTCTACTCTACTAATGATGTCATGCTACAGACTTGTGATTAAACTTTAAAAAAACTTTAATTTTCATGAGTACATAGTAGGTGTATATGTATACACACACACATATGGGTTACAAGAGATACTTTGGCACAGGCATGCAGTAAGTAATTGACTAAACTTTTAATCATAATTTGTGGATGCCGATGATGGACTTGCATCTCAGAATCCTGGAGGTGGTCGCCGCCAGGATCTCCTTCTGTGTGGCCAGCAGCCCTGAGTCAGGTGTCTGTTGCTAGAGCTGGGGCTGGGGCTGGCGCTGGCACTGGTGGTCCCCTTCCTCTTCACTCTTCTCTCCCCCAGCCTCTCCACACTGCAGGCCAAGGTGTCCCGCTCACTAACCTCATTGTCCTCACCATCCCGCCTTGGGTCCCTGAATCTCATCAGCTCCTAATATCTGCAGAGGGTCAGCGTTTTCCTGCCACTGGTGCCAGTTTCCTTCATTCGCACAACATTGGTTGAACAAATAATAGCACCTACACATACTGAGTACTTACTCTGTTCCAAGCAGTGAGCCAGGCCTTGGGAAGCACAGGCTTAAGGCTTCTCTAAGATAGGCTCATTCCTATAATCCCAGTGCTTTGGGAGGCCAAAGCAGGAGAATCGCTTGAGCCTAGGAATTGGAGACCAGCCTGGGCAACATACCGAGACCCCATCCCTACCGAAATAAATAAATAAGTAAATTATCTGGATTTAGTGGTGTGCACCTGTAGTCACAGCTACTTGGGAGGCTGAGGTGGGAAGATCACTTGAGCTGAGGGGTTTGAAGTTTCAGTGAGCCATGGTTGCACTATTGCACTCCAGCCTGGGTGACAGAGCAAGACTGTCTCTAAAAAAAACTTTCAATTAAAAAACAATAAACACTTCTCTAAGATAATGTCCCTGAGTCCAAATCATCACTGTAAAGTGGCCCCAGGGCACTGTGCGTGCAAGACAAACTGGATTGGGCTAACACAAATAAGCCCTCTCGGGCTGTATACAGAGGAAGAACAGAGTGGTAAGGGTACTGGGGGCAAGAGATGTGTTTGCAGACCCTTTAGGATGGCCTAGGCTTGGGAGTCTCACTGCAGAGAAGCAAGCCTTGAGCTGCTCGGCTGCCCTCTGCTGCACACCCCTTGGTTCCCAGCAGTTGTGTCCTGCACCCAGAGCCTCAGCCGTGTGTATACACATTCCCCGTGCCTTGCCTGACCTGCTGGGCTCCAGTAACTGCTATACTGGAGCAATGAACAACAGTGCTGGACATTCAGCATTTACTTAAGGTAATTCCAAAATACTGGTATCAATACTCTTATTTATAAGTGTTCGAAATGCATAACATGGATATTAGTCAAACAATTTTAATATAATTTGCTTTTTAAGTGTTATAATTTAAACGTCAAGTAAAATTGTAAATTTGTATTAAGCATCACTATCATACAAATTATTAGCAGATAACCTCGATAAAAATAAGTGTTTGTGGGGTTTTTTTTTTTTGAGACAAGAGTCTTACTCGGTCACCCAGACTAGAGTATAGTGGCGCGATCTTGGCTCACTGCAACCTCTGCCTCCCGGGTTCAAGTGATTCTCCTGCCTCAGCCTCCCAAGTAGCTGGGACTACAGGCACGTGCCACCATGCCCTCCTAATTTTTGTATTTTTAGTAGAGATGGGGTTTCACCATGTTGGCCAGGCTGGTCTTGAACTCCTGACCTCAAGTGACTAGTCCACCGTGGCCCCCCAAAGTGCTGGGGTTACAGGCATGAGCCACCACATCTGGCCAATAAAAATAAAGTTTTACACTGTTAAGAGGAGCCTAAGAAGATGTGACAACTAAATATCATTTGGTATCCTGGATGAGATCATGGAATAAAAAATAAGCATTAAGTAGAAACAAATTAAGTATAGACTTTAATAATAAAGTATCACTATTGGTTCATTAATTGTGACAAATGTATCATACTCATATATAATGTTAGTACTAGAGGAAACTGGATGAGGTATATGGGAACCCTTTACTATTTTCACAATTTTTCTATAAATCTAAAACTGTTCCAAAATTAAAAGTTTGTTTAAAAACTAAAGTCTTAATCAAAACTTAAAAAACTAAACTTTATCTAAAATGAAGCAAACATTAAAAATCAAGTAAAAATACAATCTTATTTTTAAAACAAAGTGGATTGATGGTATCAATGAGTAGCTTTTGTGTTTATGTATGAATTGTTCCAGTTGATGAAAAGCCCTTTCTGATTTTGGGTAGAGTTTTGTTCAGCAAGCATTTTCATCATAAGTTGAATAATTGGGTCATTGATCCTGATCTCAGAGCATAAATGATGCATACTTCAGATTTTTTAAAGTATCAAAATTAGAGTAATACATGAGCAAAGCAGCATGATTCAGTAATTTCCAGAATGCCAAACCCTCCTTATTGCAGTCACTATTTGGACCTCATTTCTCCCGGGAAATATTACAAGGGGAAGGGAGGGACCATTTCCTACAGTTGATGTGGCAGCCACGAGGCCCAGCTGGGGATAGCTGTTGGGCAACACCCTTGACCCTCAACTAGTCAAGGCTCTTGTTTGTCTCAATGACAAAACCACTCAAACTAGCCTAGAGGGCAAGAGAATGTACTGGAAAACACTGGGCTATCTGACAACTAACAGAGACAGCAGTGGTGCAGTGTGTTTCCAGGATACCAACAATACCAGCACCTTCAGACTCTGCCTATCTCCCATAGTCACGGACAGCCTCACAGCATCCTGAAAAGGAATCAGCTCACGACCTATCCAGTTCCAAGTCTAGAGACCCCACATAGAGCTTCTGGTTGGCACACTGGAGCAGTCAACTCTGGTTCACCCAGTGTGTATAGACATGGTCACGGGGGACTCGCCCAGGTGTACCCAGGGCTGGTCGCAGAGAGGGGAAGTTTATAAGATCTGGGCATCCCATTTTCTTTGTTAGAAGAAAACTGTATGCCTGTCTAGGTGTAAACTATAGGAGGATGAGGGCTCCTCAGATTTGCTACTTAGGAGGATCCAGGCTCTGAGCAACTAGAGAGAGAGTGAGAAGCCACTCATGTCACCTTCTCCTTCTTTTCACTCGCCCTGGGCCCAATCCAAATCCTCATCCCATGAGCTTTTTCCCCAGCTTCTCACTTCCAGGTCCTAGTCCCTGTCCTTTTCCCCAACCCTCATGCTACTGTCTGTACAGAGTGATTTTGGTGATTTGATTTCAGTTGAATGGCCCAAGGGTGGGCATCTGTCGACCCACTCAATCTCGTTCCTTGGAGAACATCAAGAGTGGGCGTGAGCGAGAGACAGCAGTGCTCCTCTGAGGGGCTAAGTGTGTCTGACTCAGGACTGAGTGGCAGAGCTGTTTCTACCACATGGCCTGGAAACCCAAGGCAGCTAGCTGGCATTGAGAGCAGAGAAAAAAGAGAAAGACAGCGAGAGGGGAATGAGAAAGGAGACAAGAAGCCCTATGGTGCTTGGCTTCTGGTTGAAACTGTGTACAAGGCCCCGTCGTCATCCTCTGGGTCCTGTGAGGTAACCCTGTATCCTCCCAATATATCTTTCTGCTCAAGCCAGCTGGAGCTGCTTTCTGTTATTTGAAACCAAGAGAACCCTGTTGTAAGCCTTGAGCCAAGGACAGAGTCTTGGGCAACATTAACATTTACTAGGACAGCGGAGAAAAGTCTAACGAGACTAAGCAGCAGCAGTGGAAGGTGGAAGCAGAAACTGTTGCCCCTTGCCTACGATTCCCCTGCCCCCACTTGCCCTCTCCCTGTAACCCAGCTCCGTCTTCCCTATGGCAGCAGCTCTCCAAGAGGTCACCACTGAGGTGCTGATGGATGACCAAACCCACCAGCCCTTCTCAAGCCTCATCGTGTTTGTCCTTTCTCCTGATTCTGCCCTGACAGCTGCACCTTTGAAATCCTTCCCTTTTAGTTTCCATGACATGGGTCTCTCCTGGTATTTCTGTGCCCATTTTTTTCCCTCTGTCTTTTCCTGCTTTCTCTCCTACAACCATCCTGTAAGTATTAGCATTTTCCATGGCCCTGTATTTGGCTGATCTTCTTGATCCACACATTCTCCGAGGATGAGTTCATCACCACCAAGATTTCAGCTATCATCTTTATGGGTATGACTCTACAAACAAATCTTTATCTTGACCTCGGCTCAACTCCAGACCTGCGTTTTCATTTGCCTGTCGGAATGCCATGCACACTCGTTGAATTAAAATCAGACTCATTGTTCCCCTCATTTTCAAAACCGTTTTCCCATTCTGTGTTTCTTTTTCCTTACCACCGCCCCATCCCCCACCCAGAGCTGTCATCCAAGCCAGCTGCCGCGGAGTTCTTTTCAAGTCTCCCATCTTAGCTCCTCATCCACGCACTTGCCGGATCCTTTTGAGCCTGGCTCTGTAAGCCCTTCACAGCATTCTCTTCCATTCCCTCCTGATCATTCTGCCCTTGTCCTTATTCCCCCTTCAGTCCTTCCACCCAGTCATTTGTTCTTCTACTCATTCCTATAAAGATGAGTAAAAGATGTGTAAGTAGGAAGCAAACCCTGCTGTCAACAAATTTTAGTCTAGCATATCAGTTATCTTCCCAAAGCACAGACAAGATTACTTTGTCTCTGCTCAAAAGCTTTCGCTGCCCATCTTTTCTATTGGATAATATCTAAACCTGTAATATGCCATTTAAAACCCTCCATAATCGAGTAGCAATTTATATTTCAGTCCCATTGTTCACACTACCTCTACCATACCACCCCACAACCAGGTAAACTCACACACACAGTCCCTTCTCCTAAATACATCAAAAACAAGACATCTTTGCCCAAAATAGAAGAGTAATAAATACTCTTGGAATTAATATCTGACAAGGTAATAGGAAAATGCATCCATAAAATAATAAAAAGCATTTTGAAAAACATCCAGGACCATCTTCATCATAATGAGTATTTTTCCCTTTGTCACCTTGGAAAGGGGAACTAATTATACTAGGTATTTTGTATATTTGTTTTATTTTTTAAATTATCGAGATAGATATTAGTCATCCTATTTTCCTCATTTTATAAATGAGGCAACAGTTCCAGAAAGTCTTAAGTAACTTGATTCAGGCTAAGTGATGGTGGTGGGAGAAGAGTGTCGGGTGGTCATTCAAACATGTCAGCCTGATAGAAAACATATACCTTCCTACGATGCTACATTATTCCCTCCAGCAGGAAAATCATCTGTGACATTGATTCATATTCTATGGTCACACTTCATTTTCAACCTAAAATGAATTTACCCAGATTCACTGGACAATCCAAGTCAAGCCTCTAGCACATAGTAGGTATTGAAATTTAATTTCCAGCCTGGGGGCAGTGGCTCACACCTGTAATCCCAGCACTTTGGGAGGCTGAGGTGGGTGGATCACCAGAGGTCAGGAGTTTGAGACCAGTTTGGCCAACATGGTGAAACCTCATCTCTATTAAAAATATAAAAATTAGCCAGGCGTGGTGGCGCATGCTTGTAATCCCAGCTACTCAGGAGGCTGAGGCAAGAGAATTGCTTGAACCCGGCAGATGGAGGCTGCAGTGAGCCAAGATCGCACCACTGCACTGCAGCCTGGGCGACAGAAGGAGACTCTGTCTCAAAAAAAAAAAAAAAAATTTCCATCTTCTGCATCACCAAACTTAACCAAAATTACTTTGGGTTATGAAACCCACTTTCGAAAGACAAAGATTAAAATGTGCTGCAAGATCTAAAGGCAGTATTCAAAGAGGAGTTTCAGAAATGCTGCGAACAATTGAAGCATCTTTGAAACAGGTGTGTGTTCCCACTGGGCACCATTCACTTATGTATATAAATTCTAAACAGTGTATACCAAATACTTGGTGTTCACACTTCACTTACAGAATTGTGATTCAGGATTAATAAAAATGAACTGTTGGCTACTTTCCTTTTTGTAGTTTATAACTTTTGAGAAATTTGTTTGGAACTGCAGAACTAGGCACTTAAAAATTCATATACACACGCAAACTGAAATTCAATGACATTAGGAATAGCAGCTCACAAAGTAACCTTTCTTCCAAAACAGACTTAAATTGGATTGGCCACATGGATTGAAAAGTAGCTTAAAACAATTTAACATAATAAAATATAGAGTGTCCAATAGAAACGTTTATTGGATTATTAAGCTGATGAAATACTCAGAAATGTGAATAAAAAAGAAATTATTCTAACTTCAGAGAAAATGCAGACTAATTTTTGTGAAAACATAGACTAAAATCCAAATATACTCCCTATTTTATGCTTTACTGATCCTTGAAAAAAAATTTCAGCAGAGAGCAAAACAGTTAAGTTGGGTAAAATAGGTGACTTCAGAAAGAGCAATTCCAATAATACTGAATTTATAGAAAAACTTTTGACCAAGGGGCTGAAAATATATTGCGTGTATTATCATAGCAACAGTCATTTTAAGGTAGAAGTCAGGTTTGAACATCTTTTTAATTTTAAATAAGGAAGCCAAGTTTAATTTTAAATAACTTTTCTAAGGTCAAATGTGTCAGCGATAATGCTTGAACCCATTTCCTTACCAAGCTTTCACTAGTGCTCCTTGTCTTGGATGGCCTACAAGATAGGGTTTGTTCATTTCTTTCTTTTTTTTCCCCTTCCTTGTTCCCTTTCTTCTTTCCTTCCTTCTTCCTAGAATTGCACACATTGGAGCAGCTAAGGTTCATTCAATCTGACCTGCTCCTTGGCTGATATCTAAACTTCTATGAACAAATTTTTCTCCCTTACTATACATTGAAACCAAAATTCCAGAACACTTTATGTCTTTCATCAAACACAGCACTCTCTTGGCCATTATTTCGTCAAATACTCCATTTACCACATTCTTGAAGAGAATGGTCTTCTCAGACTCCAGTTATACGTATTTTATATCAGTAATATTATCAGACACATTCTCTGTTCTTCTCCACCTCTTCATGCTCTTCCTCCTCTTCCTCCTTTCTCTCCCTGCTTCAGTTGGATAATTTCCACTCTCATTTGTTTCTAGGGGAGTATAAAATGATACAGACACTTTGGAAGACAGTTTGGCAGTTTCTTACAAAGCTAAACATAGTTTTACCACGTGATCCAGCAATCAAGCTCCTAGGTATTTACCCAACCGATTTGAAAATTCCATCCACACAAAAACTTGCATATGAATGTTTGTAGCAGCTTTCTTTCTCATCACCAAAAACTCGAAGCAACCAAGATAGGTTCTTAAGAGGTGAATGGATATTCTGTGGAATACCTGACCAATCCTCCTCAAAGCTGTCCAGGCCATCAAAACCAAAGAAAGCCTAAGAAACTCCGAGAGGAACCTCCGGAGCCATCTTGACTAAATGTAATGTAATAGGGTAGATGAGATCCTAGAACAGGCAAAGGACATTATGGGAAACCCAGGAAATCTGAATAAAGTATGAACTTTAATAATGTACCAATATTAGCTCATTAATTATAGCAAATGTATCATATGCATACAGTGTTCATAATAGGGAAAACTGAGTGTGTGGTATATAGTAATTTCTATATGATCTTAATTTTTCTGCAAACCTAAAACTGTTCTAAAATAAAAAGTTTGTTTTTAAAAAAAATTCAGATCTGGCCAGGTGAGGTGGCTCACACATGTAATCCCAGCACCTGGGGAGGCCGAGGCAGGTGAATCACCTAAGGTAAGGTGTTCAAGATCAGCCTGATCATTGTGGAGAAACCCTGTCTCTACTGAAAATACCAAAATTAGCCGGACGTGGTGGCACATGCCTGTAATTCCAGCTACTTGGGAGGCTGAGGTAGAAGAATCACTTGAACCCGGGAGGCGAAGGTTGCAGTGAGCTGAGATTGTTCCATTGCACTCCAGCCTGGGCAACAAGAGTGAAACTCTGTCTCAAAAAAAAAAAAAAAATCAGATCTTACTTTATGGTGGAATTTCTATCCCTTCCCACTATTTAAATTTATAATAAAAGTTTAAGATGTTAATTAAAAATATGCAAAAAGAGAACATAATTTTTCAGAATAATTTTACGGCATACTTAGCAAAAAACCTGTGTACGTACTTACCACACGTTTGTAGGACCCTCTGTCTGCACCCTCACTGATGGCCTCCCTAATGGGGTCAGGCCTTTGCCGTAGGAAACTGTGTTCATGGCCTCTTCTAGGGCTTGGATTGGTTTCTGACAAAGAAGAGACCTCATATAGTTTAAAGTATTTTTGAATTGCATCTTGAAAGCATTCCAAAAAAAAAAAAAGAAGAAAGTCTCCAGTTTTCTATTATACTGCTTTCAATATACATTTCAAGGAAAGACATCCCTTAGTTTGGGACCTATTGAAAAGAAAGTCCTTTCTACTTCCTTTGAACTTGGTAATTTCTCACAGTGCTGAGAAAGCTGTAAGATGCCATCCGCCTATAAGGTGTAGTTCCTAGATTTGCCCTGCGGCACATCTCAAAAGGCCTGCTAATGAGTGGTGCACACCTGCATGCCAGGAGGAGCCCTCCCCTGCTCTCTCTGCAGTCCTGGTGGCTTGGCCTCAGCTGGGCACTGAGTCACAGCCTTGGAAAACCAGCACGGTCATTGTAAGATTACTTAGGGCCTCGTTTGATTTTACAAAGTTCATGTTTTCTACATTAAAGTTATAATGGTTAAGAAGCCTAATTCTTCTTTAAGCTTTTACTTTATAACAGATCCTATTCTTCTATCTATAAATTCAGAAAATTAATTAATCACTCTAAGGTGGCTTTCATAATTCTGTTACATTTCCATACATTTTACCTGCATATAAAATATATATTCAGGGCCTGGCGAGGTGGCTCATGCCTGTTAATCCCAGCACTTTGGGAGGCCGAGGTGGGTGGATCACCTGAGGTTGGGAGTTTGAGACCAGCCTGATCAACATGGAGAAACCCTGTCTCTACTAAGAATACAAAATTGGCCGGGCGTAGTGACACATGCCTGTAATCTCAGCTACTCAGGAGGCTGAGGCAGGAGAATTGCTTGAACCCAGGAGGCAGAGGCTGCAGTGAGCCGAGATTGTGCCATTGCTCTCCAGCCTGGGCAACAAGAGCAAACTCTGTCTCAAATATATATGTATATTCACTTATCTTGCTGTATTAGTCAGGGTTCTCTAGAGGGACAGAACTAATAGGATATATGTATATACGAAAGGGAGTTTATTAAGGAGAATTGATTCACATCATCACAAGGTGAAGTCCCATGATAGGTCATCTGCCAGTTAAGGAGCAAGGGAGCTGGTAGTGGCTCAGTCCAAGTCTGGAAACCTCAAAAGCAGGGAAGCCAACAGTGCAGCCTTCAGTTTGTGGCCAAAGGCCTGAGAGCCACTGGTGTAAAAGCTGAAGAACTTGGAGTCTGATGTTCCAAGGAGGGCGGGAAGCATCCAGCACGAGAGAAAGATGAACCTTCTCCTGAATGCTTTATTCCAGCCGCACTGGCAGTTGACTGGATGGTGCTCACCACACTGAGGGCGGGTCTGCCTTCCCAGTCCACTGACTCAAATGTTAATCTCCTCTGGCAACACTCTCACAGACACACCCAGGATCAATACTTTACATCCTTCAATCCAATCAAGTTGACAATATTAACCATCACACTTTCTTTAATTGATCCCTTTAGGAATTTATCAATTTTATTAACCTTTTCAAAACGCCAACTTGTGGTCTTGTTGCTTTTCTTTACTGTTTGTTTTCTGTTTCATTATTTCTGTGCTTAATTATTAGTATTTCCCTTCTTTTTTGTGCTTTGTTTTTTAGCACTTGAGAAATTAAGATCATAGACCTCCAGCATTTGTTTTCATATACATATATATATTTATATATATTTAAGGCTATAAATTTCCTGTGAGCACTGCTTTAGCTCCATCTCACTAGTTTTTATACACTTTATCTTCATTATAATTCTTGCAAAAATATTTTCTAATTTTTGTTATGATTGTTTCTTTGACACATGCATTGTTCAGAAATGAAATGTTGAATTTTGAAAAATTGTGGGTTTTCTAGTTTTCTTTGGTGATTTCTAGCCAGTTTCACTGTGGCCAGAGGACTTATTCTGAATCTTTTCAAATCTTTTCATCAATTCTCTTTTAAGGCTTTGGGTTCTCCAGTGAACAAAGATATCTTCCCATGTATTTCAACAGGTTTTTAAGAATCGTAAATTAAACTCTGTAATCTATTGTCTTAGCTCTCTTGAATGTTCCAACAGTATTTGTAAATTTGGATTTCAACTTAAAATCATAAATCTAAACCAACTTGTATTTTAACTTGGAGTCACCAAGCGAATCTGTTCATCAGCCGGAAGCTGTGCTGTCCAATGTGATAGCCAACAGCACATGCCATTATTTAATTTTAATTTTTAACAAAATTAAATAAAACTCAAAATTGAGTTCACCACTGAATAGCCATATCCAGTAGTCATACTTCAGGTGTCCAATAGCTGCATGTGGTTAGTGGCTGCCATACCGAACAGCACAGAATAGAACATTCTCATCACTGCAGCAAGTTCTGTTGGCCTAGACAGCACTCCCTAGGTGCTCCTGTGCAATGCTAGTCAGATTTTAGATTGACTGCTCTGAGGTCAGCAGCCCATCCTGGTCCAATCAGCTGACAGAGTCCTGTGGCACTAGCATGGTGATGTGTGCAAACAGTACCCCATATAAGGGATCTATTGTGGGAACTCCTTAGAAAGGATTGAGGGAGAGACAAACATTCTGCAGCAAACTGCCTGGAAAATGCCTGGTCATCCTTTGTCTTAGTTCGTGCTGCTATAACAAAATACCTAAGACTGAGTAATTTATAAAGAACAGAAATTCATTTCTTACAGTTCTGGAGGCTGAGAAGTCCAAGATCAAGATCAAGGGGCGGCATCTGGTGAGGGCCTTCTTGCCATGTGATTTTATGGCAGAGAGCAAGAGGATGAGAGAGTGTGAAAAGGGGGTTAAACGTACCTTTTGGATAATGAACCCACTCCCTAAATATCAGCAATTATCTATTCATGAAGGTGGAGCCCTTATGGCCGAATCGCCTCTTAAAGGCCCCACATCTTCATACTGTTACAATGGCAATTAAATTTCAACATGAGTTTTGGAAGAGACAAACATTCAAACTATAGCATCCTTCAAGGCCCCATGCCTACACTACCCGCTATATGACAACTCTCCTAGCTCCTTTAGAGTGTTGTCATACTTCCCTTCTGGATTCTCACAGAAGCCTCTTCTGAGTTCTCCCCATGTTGTAGTGAGACTGACATATTTCCAGATCTATCTCTGACTCTTGATCATGCACTTCCCAAAGCCTAGAGCTATGTTTTTTGTTTTTTGTATTTTATTTTGTTTTTGAGACAGAGTCTTGCTCTGTCACCCAGGCTGGACTGCAATGGCCTGATCTTGGCTCACTGCAACCTCTGCCTCTCAGGTTCAGGCAATTCTCCTGCCTCAGCCTCCCAAGTAGCTGGGATTACAGGTGCGTGCCACCACACCTGGCTAATTTTTGTATTTTTAGTAGAGATGGGGTTTCATCATGTTGGGCAGGCTGGTCTTGAACTCCTGACCTTGTGATCTGCCTGCCTCAGCCTCCCAAAGTGCTGGGATTACAGGCATGAGCCACTGCACCTGGCCATATTTTATCATCTTTGACCAAGTATTTCCCCAGCTTCCCTGGGGACCAGTGTCCTTAGTGCTTGGCATAGTGCCTGATAAATGACAGATCTTGGTACATGAATAAATTAAGGGGACATTTATGTGCAACATGGTGCAGTATGGAGCTAAGAATCAGAAAACCAGAATTCTGTGCTTCACTCAATTCCTAGCTCTTGTACTCTTTGGGCTTCAATTTCCTCTTCTTCATCAATTTTAGTGAAGAGGTTGACTTGGATAGGATTGCTCATTGCCTATTTGTCTGAGTCCATTTGGGTTGGTATACCAAAAATACCATCGACTGGATGGCTTACACAATAAACATTTATTACAATTCCAGAGGCTGGAGAGTCCAAAGTTAAGACACTAGCAGATTGGGTGTCCTGGGAGGGGCTGCTTCCTGATTAATAGACAGCCTTCTTCTCACTGTGTCTTCCCATGTGAGAAGGGGTGAGAGATCTCTCTGGGTTCCCTTTCATAAGGTCCCTGCTGTGATTCATGAGGACTCCATCTTCATGACTTAATTACCTCCTAAAGGCCTTACTTCCTAATACCATCACGCTGGGGGTTAGAATTTCAACATACCAATTTCGAGGAGACACAAACATTTGGTCCATTGGACCATTATACATGAATTAGCATTATATGAGCAGAGAGTGTCGTGGCCAGGGAAGCTGGGAGAATACTTGGTTAAAGATGATAAATGGGTATTTTTTAATATAGGGGTTCACAGAACTTTTGAAATGCTGAAGTCCATTATGGCATTTCAAGAACTGGGTAGAATAGAATGTGCAGAGTTTCAGACTTATGTGATGAACCATGGAACCACATTGCATGTGGGTCCCGGTGTATGTGTCTGAATGTAGACAGCGCCATCCTAGAGAAATGATGTTCCATGGATCGTGTCTTGGGAAATTGTTCACTAGCTGACCCCTGCAGAATCTTCCAGTCCTGGATTTTTATGAGGTTGCCTTCCAGAGTCTTACAGTCTCTGTGCCTGACTTGGACAGTGCCACCACTGAGAACTCACAGAGTCATACACTTCACCTTCCACTCCATCAGCCCCTGCTTCCTCATCTCCCTTCCACTCCTGGCCCCACCCGAAAGAAGACACTGGAGGAGCTCTGCTTAGGGCTGGGACGCATGCACATTCACCTTTGACTTCTGATAGGGAAGCAAAGTCGATGCTAATCTGAAAGAGAAGCTGCTTGGAAAATCAAAGTGTAAGACAGGGAGAATGATTTTATTTTAATTCAAATTGATTTTTTCTGTTCTACCACATATACAAGGCTTTCATACATATGAATTCCTCAAAGCAGCAACAGATTAATAATGTCATGTTAATAAGAAAGCAATAACAAAATATTCTACAGAGTTCATATTCCATATATTATTAATGAAGACGTTTTGTGTTTTGGTGGGTCTGATACTTTATAACATGAGTGCCAGATAGATTTTAAAATGTTTTTGCCTTCTCAGTAAAAAGGTCCCAAATTAGCCTATGTGACTAGAGAATATTTGCAACAGGTAATCAGAATGGCCATGAGGCATTGTGGAATAGGAGGTGCTGAATTTATTTTAATCAGAGATGCCAGGAATAGCAACATTCTTAGGGCTAAAGAGCAAAACAAATAATCATGTCAGCTGCTTTGGAGATAAAAAGCAGGAAAAACAGGGTTTCCTTGTGCTGTGTTAAGTTGCCACATGCACTGGAATTTATTAACCAATGTTTAGGCCAGGCACGGTGGCTCATGCCTATAATTCCAGCACTTTGGGTGGCCGAGGCGGGTGGATCACCTGAGGTCAAGAGTTCGAGACCAGCCTGGCCAACATAGTGAAACCCCGTCTCTACTAAAGATACAAAAAGTTAACCAGGCGTGGTGGTGGGCGCCTGTACTCACAGCTACTCAGGAGGCTGAGGCAGGAGAATCACTTGAACCTGGGAGGTAGAGTTGCAGTGAGCTAAGATCGTGCCACTGCACTCCAGACTATGCAATAGAGTGAGACTCTATCTAAAAAAAAAAAAAGAAAAGAAAAGAAAGCAATGTTTCGGGGTCCCCAAGCTCTGGGGCTACCAGTCCATGGCCTGTTAGGAACCGGGGCACACAGCAGGAGGTGAGCAGTGGGCAAGCAGACACCACCACCTGAGCTCCCGCTCCTGTCAGATCAGCAGCGCATTAGATTCTCATAGCAGCGTGAACACTATTGTGAACTGCACGTGCAGAGGGAGCTAGCTTGTGTGCTCCTTAAGAGAATCTATTGCCTGGTGATCTGAGATGGAACAATTTCATCCCAAAACCATCACTCCATCTCATCTGTGGAAAAATTTTCTTCCATGAAACCGATCCCTGATGCCAAAAAGTTGGGGATTGCTGGTTTATTGTATGCCTGCCATTGGTCAACACTGTTCTCAGCACTTTGCATGCATTATAGAATTTAATTCCTTTTTTTTTTTTTTGAGAGATTGAGTTTCACTCTATCACCCAGGCAAGAGTTCAATGGCACAATCTCAGCTCACTGCAACCTCTCCCTCCCAGGTTCAAGTGATCTTGTGCCTCAGCCTCCCGAGTAGCTTGGACCACAGAAGCATGCCACCATGCCTGGCTAACTTTTGTATTTTTAGATGAGGTTTCGCCATGTTGCCCAGCCTGGTCTTGAACTCCTGACCTCAAGTCATCAGCCCACCTCAGCCTCCCAAAATGCATCGCACCCAGCCACAGCAGTTAATTCTTGTGGCAACAGTCTTGATTCTCAGGAGGAAGGATGAAGACTGGTAATGGTAAGTGGGAGACCCGGTGCTTTGAATTTGGACAATTGGGCCCAGAGTCCATCCTCAGACCCTCAACACTGAGGCTGGAGAGCCCTGGCCTTTCAGGTGTGAGCTGTAGGTTTAGGGAGGCACACAGATCTAGAGAAGCTTCAAGTGTTTCCGGTAGCAGAACCAGTGGCCTATGTCTCTGGTCCCTGTGGGTCTCATCAGTGCCCCCCACCACACCGACAGGAAGACATGTGGGGGTGGGTGGAACAGTCTAGACACATCTCCCAGGTACAGTGTGACTCTTTTTTAGGGACAGCTACCATCACATACTCGTCTAAGATATCACTTTGTTCTTCACAAAGCCAATGTCACCAGAGGACTGGAGACTTGTAAACAATTACACCCACACACACACCCCTGCCGTCCTCCCTACACACCCATATACATCCTCCATCCCAGCTGTCCTCTCTGCACTGCCCTCCATTTTGGGGGTCCTCTCTGCACCTCCCACCATTTCTCACAGGAGGCCTCCTTTACTGGTGGCATTTGGCTTATGCTTCATTAGACTCTGTCCAAAGAGCTCAGGCTGCAGGCTCACCTTCTCAGGATGCCCAGTCATGTGCTCAGGTGAGCAAGATGCATCCATGTCATCCCATCTCAGATCAATACGAGGAGGGGCTGTGTGACCCGAGAATTCCAAGACCCGAGCCGTAATGTGGCACGACCTGGCTCCTTCCCCACCGCCCCTGGGCTTTGCCAGACACATCAAAAGTTTGAAAAGCAAAACAGCATTTTTTTCCAATCATCCGATTTAGAAAATGGAAGAACTGATATAAAATCGACTTCACCAATGCCCTTTCCATACAGATACTAAGTTCAATGTAGCTGTAATGTAAATATTAATGATATTTCAGTTTTCGCGTTAAGGTTTGTTTGTTTGTTTCTTTGCAGCAGCAGTCGGGAGAATGACTAAACGCTTATTCATTTGCAGGGTTTTTCTTTTGGAAATGAACATGCTGGCACAATTTTAATTGGGTTTTAGTTGTTGTTTTAATTCTCACAGTGATGGCTTGGCTATGTCTTTTGGGACTGCGGAGGGAAACTGGCATCTGGTGTTTGAGGATTCTGGGGATTTGCACCATATTTATGTGTAATAACTATACAGTAAATAAACAGAATGAATAATTAAGTGAATAATGAGTTTCTCAGAAAAGAAGGTTCCTCTGAAGACTTAGATAGACATTCTCGTGTATGTGTCCCGCCCTCCCTCCCGCCTGGCGATTCTGCAGTGTTCTCACTGTGTCTTTGCCCCCATGGAAACCAGCAAGGACATTTTCCAAGCCAAAGTCAAGCGTGCCATAAATCGACCCGGCTAGACACAAATAAGGACGTTTCTCTCACTTTCGTATTTTCTTCCAGTTGCAAGGATGTTGGACTTATATTTGTTAGAATGATCTTTTTTAACCCTAGAGAGAGAGATTTGCCTCTTTAAAAATAAAATCCATGAGATTAAATTTCATTAAATAGTATTTCTCTGAGGGACTAAAGACTTGAAATTCCAGGAATTGGCTGTATCTGGTGAAATTACATAAATGCATACTAATACCCATATTAGTCAATACAAGGTGCCCTTGCTTCTAGATGCAAGACAGGCCTAAAGTGAATTTCCCAGAAGTCAAATCCACTAATACAGGTAATTATCGGTTCTCTCCTGTGTGTGTGTTCATCAGTTCACTCATATGTTTTACTTGTCCATTCATTCATTCAGTGACTATTCACTCATGTGGTTTTTGTTTTGTTTTGTTTTTTGAGACAGAGTCTCGCTCTGTCAGCCAGGCTGGAGTGCAGGGGCAGAATCTTGGCTCTTGGCAACCTCCGCCTCCCTGGTTCAAGTGATTCTCGTGCCTCAGCCTTCCGAGTAGCTGGAACTACAGGCATGTGCCAGCATGCCCAGCTAATTTTTGTATTTTATTTTAATAAAAATAGGGTTTCACCGTGTTGGCCAGGCTGACCTTGAACTCCTGGTCTCAAGCAATCTGCCCATTGTCACCTCCCAACGTGCTGGGATTACAGTGTGAGCCACTGCCCCCTGCCCACTCAAACATTTTAATTTGTCCATTCATTCATTCAGTGAGAGAGACCAAAGCAGGAAGCAATTTACTGAGCACGCACCACATGCCAGGCACCGTGCCAGGCTCTGGGGACAGCTGACCGAGCAAAACCAGACCCAGTTCCTGTTCTCACAGAGCTTGTGTTCTTATCAAGATGACAATAAGATAGTAAAGCAGATTACAACTGTGACCGGCTCTGTGAAAGAGAGTATGTCAGTGCCCTCAGGCAGGCTGGGTGGCTTAGACACAGAGACTTATTTTCTCACCTAGAAGAGAAAGAGCCTAGAAGGCTAAGATCATGGAGCAGGCAGGGCTGGCGACTCCTGAGGCCTCTCTCGTTGGCTGTCAGATGACTGCCTTCTTGTGGTGCCCTAACGTGGCCTTTCCTCTCTGTGCACCCATCCCTAGGGTCTCTTATTGAGTTCACATGTCCTCTTCTTATAAAGACACATGCACAGGCATGTTCACTGTGGCACTGTTTACAGTAGCAAAGACCTGGAACCAACCCAAATGCCCATCGATGATAGACTGGACAAGGAAAATGTGGCACATATACACCATGGAATACTATGCAGCCATAAAAAATGATGAGTTTGTGTCCTTTGTAGGGACATGGATGAATCTGGAAACCATCATTCTCAGCAAACTGACACGAGAACAGAAAATCAAACATCACATGTTCTCACTCATAGGCAGGTGTTGAACATTGAGAACACATGGGCACAGGGAGAGGAGCATCACACACTGGGGTCTGTTGTCGGGGGGATACGAGAGGGACATCAGGGGGTGGGGAGGTTGGGGAGGGATAACATGGGGAGAAATGCCAGATGTAGGTGACGGGGGGATGGAGGCAGCAAACCACATTGCCATGTATGTACCTAAGCAACAATCCTGCATGATCTGCACATGTACCCCAGAACCTAAAGTACAGAAAAAAAAAGACACTACTCATTGGATTAGGGCTCACCCTACCTGACTCATTTCACATTAATTGTCTCTTTAAAGGCCCTATCTCCAAATACAACCACATTCTGAGGTTCTGGGGATTAGGACTTCAACATACGGATTTGGGGGAAACCTAATTCAGCTCATAATGGAGAGGTAGCTGGACAGAGATTGTAATGGGGACAGCTCAGATGACCAAGCAGGGATGCAGGTAGGCTTCCCTATTTAGCAGAGACCTACAGGATGAGTAAGAGCAAATTAAACAAAGAAGAGAAACAGTTCATTCCAGGAAAAGGTGAGGGCATGCGCCACAGCCCTGCGACAGGAGGGGTGGGCAGGTGAGAGAGATCAAAGCACAAAGCCACGGCGGCTGAGATTCTGGGAGGCAGAGCGTGGGCCCGGGACAGAGCTGACTTTCCAGGTGGGGAACAGGCCTTGCCTGGCCTCATAGACCATGCTCAGGAGTTTTGTCTTTTTCCATGAGCACTGAAAGACCACTGAAGGTTCTAAGTGAGGGGAGAGGTGGAAATATCAGTCTGGCTGAAGGGTGGAGAGCAGGCACGTGGGGATCTGGAGGACGTCCCACCGAGCATCAGATACAGGAAAATGCTGCCGACATCCAAGCAGGAAATGAAAGTGGCTTGGATTCAGGCAGTGGGACAGGATCAGAAAGAAGCTAGTGGACTCGGTAGATCTATGAGGGGCAACTGATTTGATATGGGGGGCACCGGGAGACAAGAGTTGGCGACCGGTGAGGTATGGTGGGTACTGGTGAGGAGAGAGATGTCCAGTTATCTCCTGGACTTCTGACTTCCATAACTGGGCACATAAGGTCAGTGGGGTCAGAACTCCAGGACAGACCGTCGTTTGCACTGAGTTTTAGTTATATTGATATCAGTAGACACTAGCAGCCACTTGGCCACTTTTTTTTTTCTTTTTTGAGGCAGAGTCTCACTCTGTCACCCAGGTTAGAGTGCAATGACTCGATCTCGACTCGCTGCAACCTCCACCTCCCAGGTTCAAGTGATGCTCCTGCCTCAGCCTCCCAAGGAAGTGGGACTGCAGGTGCCCGCCACCACGCCTGCCTAATTTTTTTTTTTGGTATACATTTTTAATAGAAACAGGGTTTTACCATATTGGCCAGGCTGGTCTTGAACTCCTGACCTTGTGATCCATCTACCTCGGCCTCCCGAAGTGCTGGGATTACAGGCGTGAGCCACTGCGCCCAGCCAACTCAGCTACTTTTTGTTCCTCAACACAGATACCTCTTTCCCCTGCAGGTGCCGTTCTACATGGAACACTCTTTCCTGCTTATACTTCACTGCCCATCTACCAGCCACATCTCAGCCCATCTCAGCCCAAGGGCCACCCTTCTTAGCAGGGAAGGCTTCCCAATTTCCTCAGAGTAGGTTTGGTCAGTGTTTCTTTCATAGACTTTTTTTTTTTTTTTTTTTTTGGAGATAGGGTTTTGATTTGTTGCCCAGGCTGGAGTACAGTGACGTGATCTTGGTTCAATGCAACATCTGCCTCCTGGGTTCATGAGATTCTCTTGCCTCAGCCTCCAGAGTAGCTGAGATTACAGGTGCACACCACCATGCTCGGCTAATTTGGGTGACTTTAGTAGAGACGGGGTTTCACCATGTTGCCCAGGCTGGTCTCGAACTCCTCGGCTCAAGCAATCCACCCATCTCGGCCTCCCAAATTGCTGGAATTATAGGCGTGAGCCACTGCACCCAGCCATCTTTCACAGACTCTTTTTAACACCCTGTATGTTTCCTTCAAAGTGATTGTTATGGTTAAAATTACATCATTAGTTGTTTAAATTCTATTTCTCCCATTAGAATGCAAAGTCTATGTTCTGTGACCATATCTGTGTAATTAATACAGCAGACTGGTGGTTCTGGAGCCAGACTCTCTGGGTTCAAATCTCGACTGCCCTGCTTCCTAGTGGTATAAATATGGGCAAGGTATTTCACCTTGCTGTGCCTCAGTTTGTCTTGTATGTAAAATGTGGATTCTAATTGTACTTCCTTCTTAGAACTTTTAGGATTATTAAATCAGTTAATTATTATAGAGTGTCTCTTGCAGTCCTTGGCATATCATAAGCACTCAGTAAATGTTAGCTATTATTATTCATCACTGTATCTCTAACTACTCGATGGACAAATAATCAGCTAGATGGATGGACTAATGAATGGATAGGTGGAAGAACGGAAAGATGGGTAAAGGTGGCAGAAAATAAAACACAGTCTTTACTAAGTTATATTGACTGAGCATCGTGGAAATGCAAGGAAGCCCAAACGGGGATTGTGAAAAGAAGGGGTGGCCCATACTTTGCAACGTAATTACATTTCTAGATATTGAGTCCCCTTGGGATAAACCTTACCTGTATGGTTACTTTCAGGCAGGGCCTTAAGTAATCTCCGTCAAGACTTCTTCAGAGATAAGCCAAGTTATTTGTCACTTGACTTCAATAGAGGGGAGAAAAGTCACCATGGCCCAACCATCCCCTTCCTAATTAAACTGTGCATTTCCCAATTTAACAGATTTTTTTTAACGGTATATCTAAAAGCTCAGTTTAATCTGATTTAAACAATAAATTGATTCATTGGCTTATTCAGTCTTGTGTTTCTCTCCCAAAAGATAATGGAATTCCTACTGTGTGTCGGGCACTGTGGTAGGTATTGGGTAGTTACAAAGTCGAATGAGATATCATCAGGCCCGGCGCCATGGCTTATATCTGTAATCCCAACACTTTGGGAGGTTAAGGCAAGAGAATCACTTGAGCCCAGGAGTTCAAGAACAGCTTGGGCAACAACCGAAGCCCTTCCTCTAAAAAAAATTTAAGAAAATAAAAAATTAGCCAGGCATGGTGGCACATACCTGTAGTCCTAGCTGCTCCACAGGCTGAGGTGGGAGGATCGCTTGAGCCCAGGAGTCTGAGGTTGCACGAAGCTGTGACCATGCCGCTGCACTTCAACCTGGACGACAGAGTCATCCTGCCTCTCCAAAAACACAAACAAAAAGATATTGTCATTGTCCTCAAGGAGATTAAGAGTCTAAATACACTTTATAAATAAACTTTATAAAAAACGTAAGTGAATGCTTATGATAGCTCTACAATCAAAATAAAACCCATGCAGAAGCAAAAGCTCTTTTCTGAACAGGAGAAGTAGCCAGCTACAGCTCAACGCCACTCTAATCCCAGCTCTGCCCCAGCTTCGATGGTGGGGCCTCTGGGTAGAATGGTCAAAGCTGCTCAGTCCCAGATGGGAGATATTCCCATTACTGTCACTGAGAATGGTCAAAGCTGCTCAGTCCCAGATGGGAGATATTCCCATTACTGTCACTGCATTTATGAAAGTGATTCATGTCTGGTATCTCCTTTTTGCCCAAAGAATTCTCTTTTTATAATCTATTACAAAATTCAAGGCCATTTCATTAGGGGGAAATGCGCCTCGTCATTATTACAACAACTCCCCTTATTTTTGTTCAATTTTGAAACTGACAATCTAAAGACTATTTTTAGCTCAGTCATGTGAGATTATTTGTTTCCTTATTATGAGAAGTTTTTCCTTCAGACTAGTTAACATGAATTTTATGCTCACTTATTATGTCACATGCTCCAATTCAATTTATTTTAAAGCGGATTCTTTGGGGAAAACTGTAAAGCTAATTTGAATTGATTCTTTAGAGATTCCATTTTAAATAAAGTGCTATAAAAATTGGCAGACAAAGTGAAAAAATGGAATTGAATTTTCTTCTTCGGCTACTCATTGGATTCAGAAATCTTGCTTTTCGACACTGCCAAAGGTTTTGATATAATGTTTTATGCAATTTTCATAACATTTATATTAAACTCCACTGCCTTTGGTTTGGTTGTTCGACTGCAAAATGGTTTCCTGATATTTCCATATATAAAAAAGTGGAGTTTTTGTTAAAGGAAAACTTTGCTGTCTTGATACAAACTTTCTAACATCCACTATGGTACCCATCTATAAAACATCTGGTCTAAGGCAGGTGTTTTAATTCTGGAGTGAATATCCAGCGCTGTGGACACACTAGTGAAGGGGAGTGTGGAATAAAACTGCATACTCAACTTCCTTCCACTTTGTACAGTTTATATGTCTTTCTTTCAAAGTTGATGGATTTCCAACTTGAAGAAAGTTGGGAAATAATAGGCAAGAAGGCTGATGGCTTAATTTCCTGTCCCTCACAGACCCCAAGAAGCACTCATTGTTCCTGAGAGGAGTAGGCTCCAAGCTAATCAGAAACAGCCATCGTTGCTGGGAACCAGGGCCCCAGGATTGGTCTGCCTGACTCCACTTGATGATTTACATCCCATTATTAAGGATCTAATGAGAAATACATTGAAAACACATGTTTGCCATTTCATTTTGAGACATAGTTGTTTTCTTTGATGTGTCTTTAAAAGGGAGTTTTATTTCACACTCATCTTTTCCCTTGAATTCCCGATACAATCGTTCCTATTGACCCAGCTGGTAAGCTCATTGCCAGCCCTCCAAGGGTCTTCGCTCACTTTTGCTCTGCTGCCATTGATGATAGCACCAAGTGTTTGGAGTAACTTCCCCAAACTCAGGGTGGCCTTGAAAGAAACAAATCACTGTTGCATGAATTTTTGTTCCGATTCAGAGACGATAATCATGTGAAGTGAACGCATGTGTCATTAGCTTTTCAGCAAAAGGAGCAGACCCAAGACCAGCTCCTCCATCAGACACACAATGCCTACAGCCCCTGACACTTGTAGGGCCCAATTTTAATTTTAATTTCTTTTAAGATTGGAGGAAAATGAATATAATAGTGAATATATAATAATAAATCCAACCTAGATGGTATTTGTTTTTATACCAACATAGTTATAAAATATAAGTTTTCTGGGGGAAGGAGAAGGAGTCTCGCTCTGTTACCCAGGCTGGAGTCCAGTAGCCTCCTGGGTTCAAGCAATTCTCCTGCCTCAGCCTCCCAAGGAGCTGGGATTACAGGCACGTGCCACCACCATTAGGCCCTGCTAATTTTTGTATTTTTAGTAGAGATGGGGTTTCACAATGTTGGCCAGGCTGGACTCAAACTCCTGACCTCAAGTGATCCACCTACCTCGGCCTCCCAAAGTGCTGGGATTACAGGCATAAGCCACCACACCTGACCTAAACTATAATTTTTTAAAAAATGTTTTAATAGTAGAAAGAAGAATGTCCATGAAGGCAAAGTGGCTCAGCCCATAGAAGTCATGATTCATTTTTGAGCAGAACTACTGTGAGTAGCATGGAATAAGGGACTGAGTCTAAGAACTGGCTTTGCTGTGCCTGTAGCAGCTGATGGAGAGGTCTCAGCAGAGCTGGTAGACCTCTGCATCTGGAGATGGGCTTGAGGTTACCCTAGGTCACAAAGCCAGCAGTTGAGATAAAAAAAGCCAGAGGTAAAGGCAGTGTTTCTCAAACTGGGGTGATTTTGTCCCCTAGAAGACATTTGGAAATGATATCTGGAGACAGTTTGGGTTGGGACAACTTGGGTGAGAGCGACTACTGGTATCTAGCGAGAAGAGGCCAGGGACACTGCTAAACACTGCGGGGCACAAAGCAGCCTCTGACCACAAAGAGTTATGTGGCTTGAAAGAGCAATGGTACTGAGGCTGAGAGTCCCTTAGGTGAAGAAAGGCCACCACCTACCAGCCATGTCCGTCTCTTGCAGCCCCCCTCAGTGATGGGATAACCCGAAGCAGGAGGTGCCATCCCTTGTCATTGAGCGGTAGTCGCACCTGGGCGGATTTGGCGATGCTGAAGAGGGCGATGAGGCAGCTGCTGAGGAACTGCAGGCCTGGCTGCCCCAAGCCACCAGGTGAGGCAGCATGTCAATGGCAACGCACAGGATCCCACACCAGCCTGCGGAGTGTGAGAGCGGCTGCTTCACTCCCACCTTCCATGTCTCATGCACACTCCTCCCCTGCTCAGCCTCAGCATGCAACCCTGCAGGGAAGGAACTCTAGAAAATGTAGTTCCAGGTTTGCTAAGTTGCCATAGTCCCAGCCCTCCACAGTAGCCCCTGAGGGGCTCTGCTCACCAGCATGTCACACCTGTGAAGCCACATTTTCTTCACCCCACTCCAGAATTTGCATGCATTGAGATTGGATGTGCTATTGCGATTGTTTCAATCCACTAACACCTGGTGCCATGTACACTGCTGGTTGTGCACCCACATCTTTCTTTCAGAAATGGATTTGTGGCTGGACACACAGCTGCCCAGACAGAGCCATGTCCCAGCCTCCCATGCAGTTAGGGGTGGCCATGTCACTGCTACTTACCACAGGCATGTTTGGGCAAGTGGGTGTGCCAGCCCCAGAGCCGCACCTGCGGGCTCCGGCTGCACACTCCTCCACGTGCTCTTTCCCCTTTGCATCAGTTGGAACCCAAATCTGAGGCACTCAGCTTCAACCACACCATGATAAGAGCAGAGCAGCAGGATGGATAGATCTGGGAGGTTTTATACCCTAAAGCACCCACATCATACTCATCTTTTTCCCTAAGGAGTTCTGAGTGCGCTCATTAGTCACTTAGGCTGTGAATAGCAAAAACCCACTAAGTCCAGATGCAGTGGCTCACACCTGTAATCCCAGCACTTTGGGATGCCAAGGCAGGAGTATGGCTTTGAGTTCAGGAGTTCAAGACCAGCCTGACCAACATAGCAAGACCCTCTTTCTAAAAAAGAAAGGAAGGAAGGAAGGAAGGAAGGGAGGGAAGGGAAGGAAGGAAAAGGAAAGGAAAAAAAAATAAAACCAACTGAAATTGACTGGGCACAGTGGTTCATGTCTGTAATCCCAGCACTTTGGGAGGCTGAGGCAGGAGAATAACTTAAGCCCAGGAGTTTGAGACCAGCCTGGGCAACATAGTAAAACCCTGTCTCTACAAAAAAACACAAAAATTAGCCAGGTATGGTGATTGCACTTATGGTCCCAGCTACTCAAGAGGCTGACACAGGAGGATTGCTTGAGCCCAGGAGTTTGAGGCTGCAGTGAGCTGTGATGGTGGCTTCGCACACTCCAGCCTGTCTCTTTTAGAGACACCAAGACCCTGTCGAAAGAAAAAGAAAGATAGGAAGGAAGGAAGGAAGACTGAAATTCACTTAAGCAGAAAAGGCAATGTACTTGTTCCTGTAATTGGGAAGTTCAGGGTAAGAGTTTCAGGCATACCCTGAATACCCTGGATCTAGGGTATTCAAAGTATGTCATGAGGATTCTCCGTCTCCCAAGGCTGGCTTCCTGCAGGAGTCCAGGGAAGATGGCTTTGAGAAGTTCCAGGCTCACAATTTCCTTCTAGCTTCTGACCCAGGAGAAAACAGGAGCTTCTGTCTCTCAAGGCACACTTAACTATGAAGAGGAAATGCTGAGTGGTCCCACTGGGGTTACAGGCTCACCCTGAACCAATCACTGCAAATCCCAGAAGAAGGGAGAGTAGAATGAACCTTTAAAATCAGTAGCGGCCACAGCCCACTTGGGAAGTTAACCCACATTATGGGGCAGTGAAGAGTAAGATCAGGAAGGTAAGACCAGGAAGCTGCAATTGGAGTTGAGGAGAAGGAAAACCATCCTCAGCTGAGGTCATTAGGAACGTCTTCATAGCAGAGGTAGGATTTGAGCTGGGCGTTGGGAGACCTAGAGTTTAAAAACGGATAAAGAAGAAAATACCAGGCTGGACGGCGGCTCACACCTGTAATCACAGCACTTTGGGAGACCGAGGCGGGTGAATCACTAAGTCAGGAGATCGAGACCATCCTGGCCAACATGGTGAAACCCCGTCACTACTGAAAACACAGAAATTAGCTGGGCATGATGGCGCATGTCTGTAATCCCAGCTACTCAGGAGGCTGGGGTGGGAGAATCACTTGAACCCGGGAATCAGAGGTTGCAGTGAGTTGAGATTGTGCCATTGCACTCCAGCCTGGTGACAAAGACTCCGTCTCAAAAACAAAACAAAACAAAAAATAACAAAAAAAGAAAAAGAAAGTACTGTACTTTCATTCCTGACCATTTTCTAAGGCTCAAGGAAGTTCAGCAGCCCAGGGAGACCTAAAGGATCGCGTTGGTTTTCTTCCATTTGCCACTGGCTCTGCATCGAGTCCTTCCAGAGACTGACAGAAAGAGGGACAATTTGGACGTGAGCACAGAAGTCTCCAGCGCAGGCACTCGGCACTCACGTGTGAAGCAGGAGGAGAATGCTGCCGCCGAGCTTCTCCCAACCTGAGGACCGGCTGGTAAGTGTAACTGGCAGTTTCCTTAATCAGTCCAGAATGGCTTGTTATATAAATAAATGATTCAAATAGGAAGTGACTTACCTTAGGAAACATGCCTCGCTCTTTTTTATTTTTCATGTTCCTAGAATGGTTTCTTTCAGGTTTGGGGTAGAATAGCTTGTAATTTTAATATGTTTATTAATTCTAAAACTGTCTAGTGTTAGGATTTTAGGAATACATTTTTATGAGGATTCAAGTAGCATAATAATTTTCCAGCCAGCCAGGCTAGCAGAGCCAAGGGCTCAGTTCTTTAGGGCAGGGGTCGGTCCTTTTGTCTGTAAATGTGTCTGTGCCAACCGGGGTGCTGTTGGCTGCGTTCAGGGGTATGGTAGCTGGCTTGACCTTAAAAGGTGCTGGATTGGCTGGGTGTGGTGGTGCATGCCTATAATTCCAGCACTTTGGGAGGCCGAGGCAGGTGGATTGCCTGAGGTCAGGAGTTTGAGACCAGTCTGGCCAACATGGTGAAACCCCACCTCTACTAAAACTACAAAAAACTAGCCAGGCGTGGTGGCATGCACCTGTAATCCCAGCTACTAAGGAGGCGGAGGCAGGAGAATTGCTTGAACCTGGAAGGTGGAAGTTGCAGTGAGCCTAGATTGCGCCATTGTACTCCAGCCTGGGCGATGAGAGTAAAACTTCATCTCAAAAATAAATAAATGAATAAATAAATAATAAAATTCAAATTTAAAAAAGAGCAGTTTCGTGAAAAATGCAGTGTAGACCTGCATTGTCTAATACAATAGCCACCATCCACATGAGCACCTAAAATGTGACGAGTCTGAACTGAGAAGTGCTGTAAGTGAAGACTTAGTATGGGAATAAAAGGATATAAAATATTTCATTAATAATTTTTATATTGGTTGCAAGGTTGAAATGATAATATTTGGAGCATATTATTAACATTAATTTCCCTGGCTTTTTTTGTACTTAAAACAATGTGGCTACTAGAAAAACTTAAAATTTCATATATGGCTCATATTTGAAAGGCCTCGCGATGACAGTTTCTGTTACAACTGCGTATTGGCCTTGTAAGTCAAAGCAGCCGTAGGTGATGTAGAAATGAATGAACATCACTGCGTTCTAATAAAACTTTATTTATAAAAACAGGCAGCCAACCAGGAGGGCTACAGTTTGCTTAATCCTAGTCTAGACTAGAGTTTCCTAGCCTTGGCCCTTTTGACATCTGGGGTTAGGTAATTTGTTGTTGAGGGCTGGCCAGCGCATTTTGGGATGTTTAGCAGTATCTCTGGCCTCTACCACTAGATGCCAGTATCACCACCTGCCCTGGCTTTGCCAACCTGAAATGTCTGCTGCATGTCTTCTGCAGGGAAAACATCACCCTGATTGAGAACCACTGGTCTAGCTCATGATTTAATTTCCGAGAAAACAAAAATTGTGTGCATGTGTAGTGTTCTGGAAGGGCACACAGCAAGGTGGAGGGGTTACATGTTTGGCTTCTCCCCCATCTTTTCATTTTTCTGCATTTTCTAAATTAAGCTTAGGCTACTTGTTTAATGTGTAAAAAAGAACAGCTGTGGAGCCCGGTGTGGTAGCTCAGGCCTGTAGTTCCAGCTACTTGAGAGGCTGAGATGGGAGGATCGGTTGAGCCCAGGTGTTCCAGATAAGCCTGGGCAACATAGAGAGACCCCATTGTGAAAAAAGTAGGGCGGGGCAGGGGCAAATAAGTAGATAAAACAATTGTGTAGAAAAAGAGAGCAAAAGAGACGAAGATAAAATGAGACTACAGAAAGAAATCCACGTGTAGAAAGAAAGTGAGGGTTGGGGGAGAGAATGCTACTTAATCCTCCAAAGACAAGCTCTGTACTTGGCCAGGCCCTCAACTGCCACCCCGAGATGTAATCAAGGGCAGCAGGTGTGGTCGGGCCAATAAACCGATCTCTCAGTTGATGGGTTTGGAAAAATACATCTGTCACACTTGGGTGGGCAGGCCCTTGCCGGCGTGGTGTGACTATTTACCAATAGGAAGCAGGCTTGATTTTGATGTACGCTCACACCTCCTCGGGCGTCAGGCTTGCTGGGACCTCCGCGGTGGAGTCCTCCAGCAAAGGAGGAAGCAAGGAGTTAGACAAGATTTCAGAACGAAAAATGAGCCCGCTGATGCCACTGAACTACTGCTCACAAAAGCCCGGTCAGTAGCATTTTAGCAACTAAAAAATCAGTGCCAATTTACTGATATTTAAAATTCATGTTGCTAGAAATCAATTATTATTATGAGTACATTTAGTTTGTGCTTACCGTGTGCCAGAAGTGTGCCTCATTTAATATTCCAGAATCTTCCTTGTGGTGCTGAAAGGTAGGTACTGTGCTTGGGCTAGCTTTACAGTTGTGGAACCCAAAGCTCGGTGATGGTGAGTGATGTGCCTAAGTCCCACAGCTGGCAAGAGATGGAACCAAGGCTGCAGGCCACTCCGAATTGACAGTTCACGCCTTTGTGATCTAAACTAGAAGGGTGTACATTTCCTCTTGGGATTCAATTCTTATTTTGAATGAAAAAATATATAGCTCCTAAGAATTATGGTTTTTTGGAATTAGTCCTTTCCAGGAAAAAAATATTTTACTCACTGTCGTTGGTCAGAAGCTCATAATCATGTCAAGTTCAGGTGTAAGTTTGAGCAACTTAATGAAGAGGTGGGGAGAGTTGAGGCAAGTCTTGGCAGGAAGCGACCCTGAAAGCTGGGTGGCCTACTACTGGGATCTGGGTGGTGGGTCCATCAGAAAAGGGCCCCAGGCAGTGTCTGGAGAGATTGAGGGCATGGCAGGGAGAGACTAGACTCCATAGAGAGGGCACTAGCAAGAGCTGGACAGGCCGCCATCATGGAAGAGGGATACTGGGAGGGAAACTGAGTCAGAAGTGCAAATCTCTGGTGTGCAGGCACAAAAGTGCCAGGCAGCAGCCCTACAGCATGACGGTGATATTAACTCATTGACTGCTCTGTGTGGGAGTCGGTCAGCCCCAGAGTGGGCTGAGCTGGCAGATGGAAGTGATGCCAGGTGTCTGGAATAGGCAAGGCAGGTGTGGCAGAAGTGGAGGATGGCCCCCAATGCCTGTTCTTCCCTCTGTGTTGGTATTAGAGCTCCCAAGTTTTATTAATAACTGGGCACATGGTCACCAACCTCCCTTGCAGCTCAGTGTGACCATGACCTTCTTCTCCTGCTGTCTTCCTCTGGTGGAGACGCAATGGCCAGAACTCCAGCAGTCATTTGAGATCATAAGGTGGGTTTGGCATGGTGGCTCATGCCTGTAATCTCAGCACTTTGGGACACCAAGGTGGGGGGATCATTTGAGGTCAGGAGTTGACACCAGCCTGGGCAACCAAAGTATAGGTGCATCTACACAAATTGTTGGTCCACAAAATGTAACAAGAATTTTGGAGGCCAGGTGTGATGGCTCATGCTTGTAAGCCCATTAGTTTGGGAGACTGAGATGGGAGGATCACTTGAGCCCAGGAGTTTGAGAGCAACCTGGGCAACATAGCGAGATCCTTACTCTACAATAAATAAATAAATAAATAAACTAGGGAAGGGGGTGTGTTCCTGTAATCCTAGCTACATGGGAGGCTGAGATGAGAGGATTGCTTGATTTATTACTTGCTAATAAATTAGCAAAGTTTAAATTTATTACTATTCGAGGTTTATTCTTGCTAAATTTATTCTTGCTAAATTTATTACTATTCGAGGTTCTCTATCATTTCAAATTAAGCTAAAGTTAATTTTAACTAACTTGGCAAGGACTAACATTTTCTTGTTTTTATTTTACTTTAATTTTTTAAGACGAGTTTCACTTTTTGTTGCCCAGGCTGGAGTACAGTGGCGTGATCTCAGCTCACTGCAACCTCCGCCTCCTGGGTTCAAGTGATTCTCCTGTCTCAGCCTCCTGAGCCTCCTGAGTAGCTGGGATTACAGGTGCATGCCATCATACCTGGCTAATTTTTGTATTTTTAGTAGAAATGGGGTTTCACCACGTTGGCCAGGCTGATCTCGAACTCCTGACCTCAGGTGATCTGCCCACCTTGGCCTCCTGAAGTGCTGGGATTACAGACGTGAGCCACCACGCCTGGCCTGTTTTTATTTTTGATTCAGCAGCTACATGTGCAGGTTTGTTGCAAGGGCGTATCGCATCCTGCTGAGGTTTGAGCTTCTGTTGATCCCATCACTGCAATAGTGAACATAGTACCCAATACGAAGTCTTCCCAGCCATTTCTCCCTCCCTCCCGCCCCTCGTTTGGAGTCTCGGTGTCTGTTGTTGCCATCTTTATGTCTGTGTCCGCATGTTTAACTCTCACAGGTCAGACCATGCGGTATTTGGGTTTCTATTTCGCATTAATAGGACTGACATTTTCTAATTCTGGCTCCCCTCCCAACTCCCTTTCTATAGCGTAGATTCTATATAAACTCATTCTAGTTTGAATTAATGGGAACTTAAAGTTACTTTAAGTGAGCGCAAACACATTGACCAACCCGAATATTCCAGAACATGCTGTAATTGCTGCGGTTGTTTCAGTTTGGGTCCTTCCACCCACCCACCAGGGTCTCAAGGTACATAGACAGTAGAAGGAAAAACTGAGTTTACCAACAGAGTGCTCTTCTCCCCAAGAAATTCAGAGCCACAATCATCATTACCACTTTCTCGACTTCCTACCCCATTCTAATACCAGCCATGACGGCCTGCATCTCACTCTCTGTGTTGCATTCCTGTCTCTGACAAGGCTTAGTTCCTGCTCCCCTCCCTTGGTGCCCTGGGTCCCAGCCTCTCCTGCCTCCCCTGGGACTGTACCCCAATCCTCATCTCATTTCCTGCCTGTAAAACAACCGCCTCCCACAATAATTCATCATCCCCATCGGCAATGGACCTTTTATTGTGTGTCTGTTGATACTACAGTTCTGGGTTTGAGATAAAGGTGTGCTTGCAGGAATGCAACCTCGGGAAACAGACTTTGAGACAGATATTTCCGGGGGAGAATTTAGGGGGAAACCTGTACGAGAATGAAGGAAGAAGGATTGGACAGACAAAGAAGTTAAACTTCTCGGCAACTGTGAGAGAGGGCTCAGCTCACTCCATGGGGACCTCTGAAGATGGCTGGCGCTTCCAAGATGTCTGGGATGGAGGTGGGGGACTGAGTGCCTTAGTCCTTTGAGTCCTTTGTGTCTCCAGGTAGCACATCCAGGTTCCCACTACAGAGGCATTGAAGGGTTTTGGCTGGTTATGGTGAAACTTCTCAGGGTGGTTGGCTGGCTACCTCCAGGGTCTCATACTTAATCTCTGAGGCCCAGAACGTGAATTTTCTTTTCTATTCTTTTCTTTTTTTTTTTTTTTTTTTTTTTGAAACAGAGCCTGTCGCTCAGGCTGGAGTGCAGTAACTCAATCTCGGCTCACTGCAGCCTCCACTTCCCGGGTTCAAGTGATTCTCCTGCCTCAGCCTCCCAAGTAGCTGCGATTACAGGTGCATGCCACCATGCCCAGCTAATTTTTGTATTTTTAGTAGAGACAGGGTTTCACCATATTGGCCAGGCTAGTCTCGAACTCCTGACCTCATGATCTGCCTGCCTCAGCCTCACAAAGCGCTGGGATTACAGGTGTGAGCCACGGAGCCTGGCCCATGAATTTTTTTTATATGTCCATAACTGATTAGTCTTTCTATGACAAGTCACACTAATTAAATTTAGACAAGACAAATGAATACATGACAAATGAATTTGTTTACAATGAGATTGTCCCTTTGCAGCGATCAAAATGCTTATGTTCCCACATGTTCTCACTTGTAAGTAGGAGCTGAACGATGAGAACACATGGGCGCATGGTGGGGAACAACACACCCTGGGGCCTGGGGGGGAGGGTCGGGGGAGGGAGAGCATCGGGAAGAATAGCTAATGGATGCTAGGCTCAATACCTAGGTGATGAGATGATCTGTGCAGCAACCTACCATGGCACACGTTTACCTATGAAACCTGCACATCCTGCACATGTACCGCGGAACTTAAAATAAGTTGATGGAATAAAAATGTCTGTGTTCTTTATATCTAACATCCATTTCCCAGTATCCACACAGGGGAAAGATGGTAGCTGTGGAGAGGTCTAGAAATCATTAAGTCCAAGTTCAAGCAGGAAGTCAGCATGGTCCGAGAAATCTGTCTGTAAGAAGGAAAATCGAAGGTAGTTGATGCTTCAGATGGAATGAGTATGAAGCGGCCGGGCGCAGTGGCTCACGCCTGTAATCCCAGCACTTTGGGAGGCTGAGGTGGGCAGATCACCTGAGGTCAGGAGTTTGAAACCAGCCTGGCCAACATGGCGAAACTCCATTTCTACTAAAAGTACAGAAATTAACCGGGCGTAGTGGTGCATATCTGTAATCCTAGCTACTCAGGAGGCTGAGGCAGGAGACTCATTTGAACCCAGGAGGCGGAGGATACAGTGAGCTGAGATGGTGCCGCTACACTTCCGCCTGGGCAATAAAAGTGAGACTCTGTCTCAAAAAAAAATTTTTTTTAAGCTAGAAAATATTCATGATGTAGCAAAGACAATATGTTTCTTCTCTCTATAAAAAAAAAGTCTAGGAAAAAAAAGGTACAAAAAAATCATGGTCCAAAAAGAGGCAAAATAAAATGAATCATAATTTTGAGTAACTGCAAGGATGTAATAAAAGAGAATCTATTAGGCTGTGTTCCTAGGAACATGCTCCTTTGAGTCACCAAAAAAGTGGTGATATTGAACCCAAGAGGAAGAAATGCGGTCCTAACACAGTCCTTGGCTCTCCAGGGAACAATATTTACCTGCTCACAATAATGTAAATGCAGTTCATTGGCTTTCAACTAGTAGAACTAACCCGTAGACCAAGCACAGAGGACTCATCATGGTTGCAGAACCAAATGTACTGTTACCAGTCGGAACAATGGAAAGACAAAGACCACGCTGGCAGCAATTGAAAGGAGAAAGTGGGGGAACTGGTGTCTCCATCTCATCCTGTGGAGTTAAGAAACATTGCTTAAAGTTCGTGGAATGAGGCCAAGCATGGAAGATCATGCCTGAAACCCCAGAGCTTTGGAGGCTGGAGCAAGAGGCTCACTTGAGGCCAGGAGTTTGAGAATGGCCTGGGCAACACAGCAAGACCCATCTCTACAAAAAAAAAAAAAAAAATTAAGAATCAGCCAGGTGTGTTGACATGTGCCTGTAATCCCAGCTAGTTGGGAGGCTGAGGCAGGAGGCTAGCATGTGCCCAGGAGTTCAAGGCTGTCGTGATCCATTTTCATGTCACTGCCCTCTAGCCTGAGTGACAGAATGAGCTCCTGTCTCTAAATAAATAAATAAATAAATAAAGTTCGTGAAGTGAGAACTGGAATTTTAAGTACGTTACTTAAAATTACATAAGTAGATAATGGAAGGCTTAAAAATAATATTAAAACCACCAAACTTTGGAAGGGAGAAGGGAAAGTGGAGGCAGAGTTAGTAGACATTCATCTTTCACGATGGGTAGATCCTATGTATGATCAGTAAATTACGAAGGAGAAGAGTAAGCCTGTGATTTAAGGTTATGGAGGTAACCACCAGAAAAACAGTCAAGCGGTTGCTTTTGGGAAACAGCTGCCGGTGGAGGCGATGTGGGAGGTAGAAGGTTACTTCTGTTGCATTTTTATTTTTTTATCCTATGTATGTATTTCTTGTAAATTATGGAAAACAAGTATGGTTTTAAAAATCACCAGGCGGAGTTTAATTACCAATCAAAAGGAGGTTTGGCAAGGATAGACTCAGAATGATTTGGGGAACAGGTCTCTTATGTTCTAGAAAAGCCCAGTGAAATCCTCCTCTCTGGCAATGGAGAACACATTTTTGGTGTTCTCCCTAATTTCAGGGACTGTCTCTACTGAAAAGAAGCGGGTCCCACAGACACATTTAAATGTGCCAGACTCTCTTCACAAACCTCTCCTTTGTGTCCCGACAAGACAGAGGACCGCCTCTGACTTCTCCCCAATAAGCTCATTCAATCCTTTGTTGCTCAAAATAGGAAATAGCTGGAGCCCTGGTCCTCATGGTGGCAGCACATTAGACTTCCTTGTGGAGTTTTAAAAATATACCCTTGCCCAGGCCCCACCCCAGACCAATTAAATCTGCAGCCCCGGCTTTGGTACTTTTTTATTTAAAAAAAATTCCCCAGGTGCTTCTATTGTGCAGCTGGAATTAAGCGCAGTTGGAATGGAGAGGCGTGGGGCCAGTCATTCTGTGTCGCTCACCCGAGGACTGAAGCCCACCTCGAGGTAGCTCACACTTCCTTCATCATCGCCGTCCTTGGAGAGGGGTCATACCCTGCTTCTCCCCAGCTTCTCGGCGCCCGTTCCCTCCCCAGGCCCTGCTGTATGGCTTCCCTGCTGCCCGTGTCTCTGGGAACTGCCTTTCCTCATTCTCCCCAGTGAACGGCTAGTTGCTATCTCCAGGGAGTTCTCCGGTCCCTACGCTTCTTCTCTGTGCAGTGTTTGAGCCTGCTGATAATTCCTCCTATCCTCACATTCCTTCCTTGTTTTCTTGGACCCCCACTCTCCCTGACTCTCTTCCTTCCTCCCTGCTTAACTATCTCAGTGGTTGCATGAGAACCTTCTGCTGCTTGCATGGGCCTCCCCTCTCCATCCCGGATCTCTCTGCCTGTGTGGACGCCCCTCCCCCAACCATTACTCACATTCTCCCAGGGGTTTCAAGTACCTTCCTGACTATTATCAGCTCACTGAGGATGGCCTCAGACCTTCACTCCATCCCAGATGGGCTATCTGATTGCCCACTGACATTTCCACCTGATGCCTTACAGGTACTTCAGTCCAAACCTTCCCCCAAATGAAACTCATCATCTATTGCTCAAACCCCTTCTCCCATCTTCCTTGCTTTGTTGAATGGCCCCAGTTATCCAACCCCACTCAGTTATACAACCCAAACTCCAGAAATGTCCTAGACACATCCCTTTTCTGCCACCCACCAGCCTCCAGTTAATTCCATCTTAGTTATTCCCCCTGCTCCATCTCTGCCAGGCCTTCAGGTCTGTCCATCATCATCTCCTCCTTGGGTGGCTGCAGTGGCCTCCCTGCCTTAATCATGTCCCCTTCCAGTGCTCACTTAGGTCAGAGAACAATCATTCCAAAGCACAAATATGACGGTGTCAATCTCCCTTCTAAGACCCTTCAATCGCTTCCTCCTGGCCTTCCAAGTCCAAACTTAGAAAGATCCACCAGGCAATAATAACTTACTGCTCCCCGCCTCTCCAGTTTCAGCACCTGCTAGGCTCGACAGATGCCCGGTGCATCTATGCACACTGATGGCACCCACCCCCACCTTCCCGATCTGCCAGCCTGCTTCCTCCTGGCTTTCCAGCTTTCCCCTGCAGTCTATGGGGCCTGGAATACCCTCCTGGTTCAAACTTTTGCTCAGACCGTACCACGTTTAACTCACCTCTTCCTCCTGTCTATTCTAGGATCTGGCAAACAGTAGGTGCTCAAGCAATGTTTACAGCATGAACAAATACACAGTGCTGTAAACTTTAAAGTGGGGTGTAGTATTACTACATGAAGAAGGTGCAAAAGATAATGGTAACATATATCTAACTCTCAAATACCTTGACTTTAAAGGAAGGTTCTCAATGTGCTCGGAAGAGCCCTAGGGACCCCCACGGAGCTGCCTCAAAGGCCCCTGATGGGGATCCCCATTTTTAAGCAGGAATACTTCCATTTCATCTATTTTACATGTTGGTCTTTGAGAAAGATCTAGCTTGAACAAGGTGTCTTGTGAGTAAGGAGTATATGAAAAACAGTGCTCTACATTATTCAAACAAGGTGAAACATAATTTCCAGGTTATCTCCACCAAAAAAAGTTCTCATAGATCTATTTGGGGTTTTTTTTTCCCAAACTGCCACAGGAATGTATTTTTCTTGATTTTCTTTACTGTCTTAGTGACATGGGTGGTTTTTTTTTTTTTTTTTAGCTTTTAAAAAACTTATTCTTTTGAATCAATTGTATATGCTTATGGTCAAAAGAAGCCAAGAGAGATAGAAAAGGAATTCAGTGAAAAATTAGCCTCCTCACAAACACCCTGTTTCCATCCTCTGGAGACAATGCTGTGGCTGGCTTCAGCGCATCATTCCAGAGATTTCTGTTCGGGAACCACTGCTCTGCTGGGCAGGAAGCACATTCCCTTGGTGGGGACAATGGAAGGACAAGTCTTCTCCTAAATGTCGTGGACATGGTGTAATCATTGCAAACTCAGAGTGGCCTCAAAAGACACCTGGCCCACTATCCAATGACGGTCAGGAAGAAGGGCTTAACATCAACTCTCCCAATATCAAACCATTTTTTGGCACACAACCTCCAGCATTTGCTTGGCTCATAGCCAAATACCCATTTAGATCAGCTTATTTACTTATCTAGGGGTACATTTTTCTCCGAATACATTCTGGAGGATTTATCAGGAAATTACACTACTCAAAATGAGATGTCTGTGGGTGCTTTGTTGAATATATATTTTTAATGATAGAGTAAGCATTTGATATTTTAGTAAGTGGTGTTGGGTTAATTCACTCTCAAATGAAAGAGAAAAGAAAAACTTCATAAAGAAAATAAAATTTCTACCTATTGCTACCACCGAAGTACCTTAAAGATGTACTGAAGACTGGAACATGGGGAAAATACACTAAAATTGTCAGAAAAAATTATAATACCTTTTTGAATTTTGGAAAGCAAATGTTTTTTCTTTTTTTTTTTTTGAGACAGAGTCTCACTCAGTCACCTAGGATAGAGTGCAATAGTGTGATCTCAGCTCACTAGAGTCTCCGAATCCTGGATACAAGCAATTCTCGTGCCTCAGCCTCCCCAGTAGCTGGGAATACAGGCATATGCCACATGTGCAGATATTTTTTTCTATTTTTAAAGGATACAGGTTTTCACCATGTTGGCCAGGCTGGTCTCAAAGAACTGGCCTCAAGTGATCCACCGGCTTCAGCCTCCAGGGATTACTGATGTGAGCCACCTCGCTCAGCCAGAAAACACTTTAAGACAATACCAAAAAATACAAACTATAAACAGAAGTCCATCTAATTATACCTGATTTAAAACCTTTTGTCCAAAGAACACCATGAACTAGATTAAAAGACAGTAGGAGCTTGGGAGAAAGTATCTGCAGAAGACGTAGCAGACAGAGGATTGTGAGCTAGAATGTATGTGATCCAAAAAACAAAACAAAACAAAAGAATGTACGTGATCCCTATAAATCAGGTAAAAAAAGACATAAAACCCAAAGGAAAAACAGACCAAAACTATGAACTGAGAATGTATAGGAGAGGAAATAAGAACAGGCAATGTATATATTTAAAATATTCAACTTCATGTAAACTTAGGAAAGCGCAGTTAAACAATATGGTTTTTTTGGCCTAGCACGTGGCAGAAATCTTGAGTCTGAGAATATCAAATGTTCATTAAGCTCTGAGGGAAATGGTGCCCTCATTCATGTTGTTGGGAGTGTAAATCAATGGAGATATTTGAGAGAACAATTTAGCAGCATTTTGTAAATTTGAAAATATGCGTCCCCTGTAACAGCACTTTCATTTCTACATATTCACTCCCTCAGGTGCTCACAAAAGCCCTGGGCAAGGATGTGTATTTGTGTTTAGTTTCCATGTAAATGTCCACCATAAGACTGGCTAAAAAACTGTGGTGTCTGTGGTCTGTAAAATACTCTGCTGCCTGTGTTAATTTGTTCGGGCTGCTGTGACAAAGTACCACAGACTGAGTGGCTCAGACGACAGAAGTTGATTTTCTCACCGTTCCGGAGTCTAGCAGTCTGTGGTCAAGGTGTCAGCAGGGCTGGTTTCCTCGGAGTCCCCTCTCCTTGGGGGTGGAGATGGCTGTTTTCTCCCTGTGTCTTCACATGGCCTTTTCAAAAAAAATTCAACTCTTATTTTAGATATGGAGGTACATGTGCAGCTTTGTTACTTGGGAATATTGCGTGATGCTGAGATTTGGGGCACAGATCCCATCACCCAGGTAGCGAGCACAGGACCTGATAGGTAGTTTTTCAGTTCCTGGCCCCTCTCTCCCTGGCCCCTGTAGTAGCCCACAGTGTCTGTTCTTCCCATATTTACGCCCATGGGTGCTCAATGTTTAGCATCCACTTATAAGTGAGAACATGCAGTATTTGGTTTTCTGTTCCTGCGTTCATTCCCTTGAGATTATGGCCTTCAACTGCATCCATGTGGCTGCAAAGGACATGATTTTGTTCTTTTTTATGGCTGCGTAGTATTCCATGGCATATACGTATACCACATTTTCTTTATCCAATCTACCACTGATGGGCACTGGGTTGATTCCATGTCTTTGCAATTGTGAATAGAACAGTGAGGAACATACAAGTGCATGTGTCTTTTTGGTAGAATGACTTATTTTCCTTTGGGTATATACCCAGTACATAATGGGATTGCTGGGTTAAATGGTAGCTCTGTTTTAAGTTATTTGAGAAATCTCAAGAGTGCTTTGCTCAGTGGCTGGACTAATTTACAGTTTCACTAACAGTGTATAAGCATTTCTTTTTCTCTGCAGCCTTGCCAGCATCTGTTGTTTTTTGACTTTCTAGTAATAGTTATTCTGATTGCTGTGAGATGGTATCTTATTTTGGTTTTGACTTGTATTTCTCTGATGATTACTGATGATGATTAGTGATGTTGAGATGATTTCTTATTTTGGTTTTGACTTGCATTTCTCTGATGATTAGTGATATTAAGTAAATTGGTAACACTCTCTGTGTTACCAATTCACTTATGCAAATTAAAATTTAAAAATGGGCAAAGGACATGAACAGACACTTCTCAAAAGAAGACATATAGTTGGCCAGCAAGCATATGAAACATCACTAATCAGGACTTGGTGGGAGGTAATTGAATCATGGGGGCAGATACCCACATGCTGTTCTTGTGATAGTGAGTTCTCATGAGATCTAATGGTTTTATAAGGGCCTTTTCCTCCTTTTGCTTGGCACTTCTTGATGCGGACATGTGAAGCAGGACATGTTTGCTTCCCCTTCTGCCATGATTGTAAGTTTCCTGAGGCCTCCCCAGCCATGTGAAACTGTGAGTCAATTAAATACAAATACATGGGGTTATTTATTTTTTCCTCTACATTGATTTGTTTAAGTTCCCTATAGATTCTGAATATGAGGCCTTTGTTAAATGCATAGTTTGCAAATATCTTCCCCCATTCTATAGCTTGTCTGTTTACTCTGTTGATAGTTTCTTTGCTGTGCAGAGGTGCTTTAATTTAATTGGGTCCCACTTGTCTATTTTTGTTTTTGTTGCAATTGCTTTTGGGGAATTTGCCAAAAATTATTTGCCAAGGCTCATATCAAGAAGAGTATTTTCTAGGTTGTCTTCTAGGATTTTTATAGTTTGAGGTCTTACATTTAAATCTTTGGTCCAGTTTGAGTTAATTTTTGTATGTGGTAAAAGGTAAGGGTCCAATTTCAATCTTCTGCATATGGCTAGTCATCACAGCACCATTTGTTGAATAGAGAGCCCTTTCCCTGTTTCTTGTGTTTCTTAGCCTTCCCATGGCTTTTCCTTGTGTCTGTGTCCTAGTCTCCCCTTCTCATAAGGACACCAGTCATATTGGATTACTGCCCACCCTAGTGATCTCATTTTAACCTAATTGTCTATTTAAAGACACTGTCTCCAAATACAGGCACATTCTGAGGAACTAGGAGATTAAGACTTCAACAAACAAATTTTGAGGTGGACACAATTTAGCCCATAACCCTGCCCCTATGAGGAATGAGTGAGATCCATGCATGACAATGTGTCTCCACCTGAAAAAGCAATGTTGCATTGAATGTGCATGAGGCATAATGGTCATATAATATGATACCACCTACCACTTAGAGGCATGGAACATACCCACAGACCTACAGAAAACCCTTCTGTATGTGTGTAAACATTTAAATGCTCTGGAATTGGCTGAGCGTGGGGGCTAACACCTGTAATCCCAGCACTTTGGGTGGCCAAAGTGGGTGGATCCCTTGACCCCAAGAGTATAAGATCTGGGCAACATGGCAAAACCACATCTCTACAAAAAATACAAAGATTAGTTGGGCATGGTAGCATGCACCTATAATCTCAGTTACTTGGGAGAGCCTGCGGAGGTGGAGGCTGCAGTGATCCATAGTTATGACCCTGCACTCCAGTCTGGGTGACAGAGTAAGACCCTATTTCTAAAAAAATAAAATAAAGGGCCGAGTGCAGTGGCTTACACCTGTAATCCCAGCACTTTGGGAGGCCGAGGCGGGTGGATCACGAGGTCAGGAGATCAAGACCATCCTGGCCAACATGATGGCAAAACCCCATCTCTACTAAAAATACAAAAATTAGCCAGGTGTGGTGGCACATGCCTGTAATCCTAGCTACTCAAGAGGCTGAGGCAGGAGAATCACTTGAACCAGGGAGTTGGAGGTTGCAGCGAACTGAGATTGTGCCACTGCACTCCAGCCTGGCCACAGAGCAAGAGTCCATCTCAACAAAATTAAAGAAAAAAATGAGCCAGCTTATGTATTTTCCATGGAATCTCCTTATCTTGAATGTCTCCTCTCATTCTAGAAATAGACCTACCTAATATATTCATCTATTATGTCACCTTGATCAAATATATATTATATATAAACATATATCTTTTATATATATATAACATATATTTATACATTTATATATTCCTCTGGGCTTTAGTTTTCTCATTTCTAAATTGGCATGAAAAATTCTTGGTTCACTGGAAGTAGATTCTCAACAAATTCACATAAACTTTTCTCCTTTCCCTCTGCCATTCTCTGTATAATCATAAAATACTGTGGTTTCCCGGTTTGGTCATTTATAATGTGACTTTGGACAAGTTACCTACACTTTCTCATAACCTGCTTCATAAGATTGTGAAAATTAAAATTCATCAGACAGTTGTTAAAAGCCTCTAGCAGAAGATGTGGCACATGGTGGGAGTTCAGTAAAAGTTGCTTTCATCCTTCTAGAGGCATGAGCCTATGATCTACCAGCAGAGAGATGTTTATTCCATTTCATATAATAATCATGCATTTATTTATGCTCCTCCTTATTCTAAAAGGATTTTTGTCTGCTTATAAAAATATCTTCTGAATAATGAGGCCTAGTAAGGGAGAAATGGTATGAAGTAGTAGACAAGATCATGTACCATCTTCCTCTAACAAATGTAAAGGGGGCCTTATAGAGGTGATCCCTAAAGCACCCCACAGTTGTGTAAACTCAAATACAACAAAGAAGGAGCAAGGCCTTTCTAGGGAATTCAAGTTGAAATAAAGTCCCACTGTGCAGCTCCTTCATTCACTGTTTGACTTCACTCAAAAGTAAATTTAAATGAAGTATCTCCAGGAATGGATGAATTGGCCATTCTTTTTGCTTTTAGAAACTCCTTTACAAATTTAAGATATACAAAAAAAAAAAACACACACACACACACAGAATATTACACAGGTGTGAGCACTATGCTTGACCTGGCTCTATTTCTTTTTCTCTTTTTTGAGACAGAGTCTCGCTCTGTTGCCCAGGCTGGAGTGCAGTGGCAAAATCTCAGCTCACTGCAACTTCCGCCTCCCAGGTTCAAATGGTTCTCCTGCCTCAGGCTCCTAGGTAGCTGAGATTACAAGCGCGCACCACCACACCTGGCTAACTTTTTGTATTTTCAGTAGGGATGGAGTCTTACCATATTGGTCAGGCTGGTCTTGAACTCCTGACCTCAGGTCATCTGCCCACCTCAGCCTCCCAAAGTGCTGGGATTATAGGCATAAGCTACCATGCCCAGCTCTGGCTCTATTTCTTCTGCCCCATTGTATTAGTTTTCTGAGGCAGCCATAACAAAACACCGTAGATTAGGTGGCTTCAACAACAAAAATTTACTTTCTCAAAATTTTGTAGGACGGAAATCTAAGTTCAAGATGTTGCTAGGATTGGCTTCTTCTGAGACCTCCCTCTTTGGCTTGTAGATGGCCGTCATTTCACGGGGTCTGCACATGGTCCTTCTTCTGTACATGTCTGTTCTAATTTCCTCTTCTTATACAGACAGCAGCCATATTGCATTAGGGTCCACCCTTATGACCCTATTTTAACTTAATTGCCTCTCTAATGACACTATCTCCAAATACGATCGCCTTCTGAGGCACTGGGTATTATAATTTCAACATATGATTTTTGGGAGGGATACAATTTAAACCCATAACACCCATCATTTATGGTTAGGCTCAGTCCCTGCTCAGCTCCAGCTACTGAATAACTTGATATTTTTAGAAAGCTTCCATGATTTGGAAAGGTAGCTAGTAGTCAAAAATAAAAAGGGCCCTAAGTCATAGATCTCTAGAGGAACAATTAGGACAAGAGCTGCCCTTTTTATAATGAATACGTCCTTGTGGGCAAGTCTCCATTTCATGAGATTCAAGTTGCATCTTACTTCACTTATCCCATTGTTAAAGTGTTCAAACACAGCTAAGAATAAAGAACCTATTTCTTCACTGCATGAATGAAATTATTGAGCAAGCAGATAAAAGCAACTTGTGTTTCCTGCCCAAATTTAACACCAGACTTGAAAAGGACAATCAAGTATCAGCTTGAATTGGTGGTCCTCTTAGATATTATTTACTAAAGTGATATTTTAAGGGGGTACGGAGGTCTTCCCCACACTAAATGGAATGACTTCTTACTTCCTTGCAATATAGATCTCACAGAAAAGCCCCTCTACTTTGCTAAATGTTCAAGTAATTCAGTGACTCTCTGCAGAGGAAGTGAGTCTTCCTTGCAAGTGATCTGTATCTGTTTTTGAGATCGTGCAGCAGGAAAGAAAAGCTCGCCCCCACCACCTTAAAAAGAATAAATCTCCATTTTAGGAGTAACACGTGGTTTGGGACCCTGTTGTTCTTCATTTTTATTGACTTTCTCTCTTGGCACGTGTTGAGTTGCACAGCTTTAATTATCACTTATATACAGATGACATGCAAATTTACACTTTATTTCCAGCCCTTTCAGATGATGTCACCCTCGCCCCAAATTTTGGCTCATGTCTTGTTTTGGATGAGCCACAACTCTCTCTAATTGAATATGGATGAGTTGAGGCTTTGCAGTTTAGTTGTAAATAAACTCTAAATGCATCGGCATTCACTTACCTCGTTGATATCCTGCCCCTCCAGTTAAGAGCAAGGATGTTCAGTGACTCTGAAATATTCTCCTTCATTCATCAGAGACTGCACAGCCAAGGGATTAATCTCCACAAAAGATCCAAAGACATTTGACAGTTTCCATCACTCCCAATTTTGGCTGGAATTCTGGTTATCTCACGGCTGAAATTTGGCCACGTTCTTTGGAAAGGCCTCCAATAAACCCCCTGTTTACGGTCTACTTGGAATATGGCTGCCCTTTGGCCTTGCACTGTGTACACAATCCCAGGACATATTTTCCTTCAGGCAGCTGTGCTAATTTCTTGTGCACTGAATAAAATGTAATTTGTTAAGATCTTGGCCAGAGTGTCTGTCTTCACATAAACTAGCTTTGGAAATGACTTAAAATGATGGTCTCTCCCTTTCAAGAATCGCTTGCTGTTTTGTTTTATCCTGTGGTTGGAGATCTACTTTACCCAGCACGCTGATACTCATAAAACACACTATCTTAAACAAAAATATATATTTGGAAACAGGATGATTTCATCATAGGCATTAGCCCATGAGCGCCTGGCACATAATAAGCAATAAGCACTCAATAAATTGTTTTGGAATAAAGACTGAGAAAATGACTTTGTAATCCTTTGACCCATTTGTGGTTTTTGCTGCTGTAGTTATTTATATTTTTATCTACCCCTTAGATTATTATGTAACTGTGTTTGTGTAATGATTATTTCAGCTAGAACATATTGGAAACCTCCATTAACATAACTGAAGGGTATAAAATAGAATGTTTGGAGTTGTCAATTAGCCGATTTGTCTTGTGTTGCTTTTCTTCATTATTTCAGTGTGGCTAACATTTCATTCAGCACATTTTAATTAAAAACAAACATACGTGAGTCTGCTAAGAACTCTAGTGTCTACTCGTGTAGTTAGACAGGGATGGCAAATATTTCTAGCAGTGACCATATGATATCTTCTATTCATCTCAGCAATAATCCTGCAAATCTAATTATTGGGAGGATGGCAGCTGCACTCGGTTAGGCTTTTCTTTATTTTTGCAGAGATGTATTTTTTTCAGCCCATTATATTGTAGAAAATCAGCTGTGGCCAGGGGCCTTTCCAAGGCAGAAGTCTGAGCATCTACAGGACTTTCTCCCAGTTGTTTTCCATTTTTCCACTCCCCATTTGCTCCTGCCCATGTGCTTCTGGCTTGAAGGTGTTCTAAGGAAATGCATGGTCTTCTGACAAGATCTCTTTTTCTGTTTGTATAAATATGTTAGGTATATTCTTGTGACTCACAGGGACAACCATGGAGCAGGTGCCAGCAGGGAAGCTTTGTTGATGGGTATGACATTACCTGCATGAAGTCACCGTGCGTCAGAGTCTGGTCTTCAGCTCTGTAGACCCAGAAGTATGATTCTACCAGGGTGGCGGGTATAATGTAGTCTCTTACTAACTGAGGACACAGAGGAGAATGTATTTCTTTAAAATGAAAATTAGAACTATTGAAAAATATTCACGCACACTGAGTGGCCCTATAGGGTACTATTTGAGAATGGGGACTCTGGAGTGAGACGGTGTGGGGTCAAATCCTGTTTGTGCTGCTCACTAGCTATGTGACCTGGAGCAACACTGCTGAATTTGACTAAGTGTGGCACATAGACTTCAAGATGGCTGTCGTGATCCCGGCCTCTTCGTATTCACAGCCTGTGTCATGCCCTTCCCCACAAGTGTGGGCGGGACCTGTGACTTGCCTGTAATCAGCAGCGGGCAGCAAAGGTCATGGGAAGCACGTGATTATGTTAGAGCACAGCACCCATCTTCTTAGATGCCCCTACTCTTTCTCCTTCCATGTCTCTCCTGGGACACACGCCTTTGGAGCCCTGAGCCACCAGCCACCATGTAAGAGTCCAGCTATCCTGAAGCCACCGTAGAAGAATAACCAAATGGAGAGACCAAATAGAAATAGAGATGTGCAAGGAGCCACTCTCATCCTGCTCTAGCCGGCAACTATGTGGGTCTTCCAGTTCAGGCCCCCGACATGTCTATGAAGAGGCCTTTAAAATGATTTTAGCAGCTGGGTGCAGTGGCTCACACCTGTAATCCCAGCCCTTTGGGAGGCTGAGGTGGGCAGATCACCTGAGGTCAGGAGTTCGAGACCAGCCTGGCCAACATGGCGAAACCCCATCTCTACCAAAAATACAAAAAATTAGCCGGGCGTGGTGGCACATGCCTGTAGTCCCAGCTACTCAGGAGACTGAGACAGGAGAACTGCTTGAACCTGGGAGGTGGAGGTTGCAGTGAGCCAAGATCACATCACTGCATTCCAGCCTGGGCAACAAGAGCAAAACTCTGTCTCAAAACAAACAAACAAACAAAGATTCTAGCTCTGCCTACATGTTGGTTGACTGCAACCATGGCCAATCCCAGAGTGAGAACCACCTAGCTGAAGTCAGTCAACTCTTAGAACTGTGCAACACAAGAAGAAATGATTGTTGTTTTAAACCACTGTTTTGAGATAGTGTCTTAGGTGGCCATAGAGAACGTGAAACTATATACATCTCCAGACTCACATTTGTATGCATATGTATTCATGCAGACATGTATTGCGTTTCAGGCTTGGCAACTAGGGAGGTCAATGCTATTGTCACATTTACCTATTATATTATAAACGCTTGCCTTCCCCATATTCAGCATGTATGGTGTTGATTGTTTATAAATCCCAGATCCATGATATACAGTCATTTGTAATTTTGCTGAGCCATGAATTTGAGTCACAGGCTTGTAGGTGGGAGTGAATTTCTTAGCTAGTGAGTTTCCTAGCTGACTATCAGATAAAGAGTTTTGTTCTCTGCGTGTAGTTCCTTATGCAGTATGTTTTATGATGTGATTTTTTTTAAGAGATGTGGTCTTGCTATGTTGCCCAGGCTGGATATGAACTCCTGGCTTAAGCAGTCCTCCCACCTCAGCCTCCCAAGTAGCTGGGACTATAGGTGCACGCTGTCACACCTGACTTAATGTGATTTTTTTTTCCTTAATGCTTTGTTCCTCTGTCAAAAAACCAGTTCTGCTAGTCCTAGTATTTGAAATAAAGAGAAAATAAAGAGTCCTGAGAAAGACATTCCTAGCCCAATAATAGAAATTTCAAAGAACAGAATGTCAAATGTGATGATGGCTTGGCTTTATGATATGAAAATGTTGGAAGATGTTCCTTCAAAACAAGGAAGCATAATTCATTAAGCCATTTTGCCAAAAACTCTGATCAGAATGTGGTAGCTCATGAAGTCATTAGAAGCTTCAAGATATCACTCACATTTTTTAGTTAAAATATACTGGATTTTGGGAGGAAATGATATGCTATAGCTATATTCAATGATTTGTAGGGTGTTTGAAGGTATAGGGACATACGCCTCTTGAATGTCAACAGAATGTAGTCCTTAAATGTTACATATGAGGTCCTCTCCTAGGCTTGTGCAGTATTGAGAGGAATATGTCATCATTCTTGCCATTGAGATGCATATGGTTTATCCAGATGCTGGGTGTGGGGTAAGAAAGGAAATAAACAAAGGGCAAGTGAAAAAATGAGCATGTCACATGGTAGTGAATGTAGCCTGTGATTCGTTGGTGTAGAGAATATGGGCAGTTAGTTGAGGAGAGAAAGAGAAAGAACCTGAGATCTCTCACAGGATAAGCTTTCAACCCTTGGCCTAGGATTTCAAGGCCTTCCACAATCTGGCCTCAACTTCATCTCCAATCTTCTCTCTCAGTATCCTCTATGTAAAACAGCTCTTCCAGTCAATTTGGTTGATTCCTGAAGAAATACACCTGCCTATCTGTTTGCACCCTGTTGATTTAAGGAGTTTGAAATAAAATGAAGGAGAAATTGGAAACTTTACAAACATACCTACACATACACACAAAATAATTTCAGAAAAAAAAAAAACAATTTAATCTGCCTTCCTTTTAAAACAAACAAATTCCTTAGCAGTAGTAAGTATAAAAACTTTCCATGCCTAATCTACCATTCTCCTTTCACCTTCTGTCTGGCTGGAGTGGAATCAAAGCCCAGGGTGATCGTAGAAGCCACATGTTGAAGAGGACAGAACCTATAGCAACCTGAGTCCCTGAATGACTGTGTGGTGGAAATAGCCTAGCGACCAGGACCACCTCTATCAATCTGATGCATATGGAAGAAGTAAGCCTCTATTGTGATTGACATTTGGGGTTTTTTATTCTAATAGCTAGTTTCTTAGCCACTTGGAATCACCTTAACCAATATGGTCAGTAAATATGAAGACATGGGAAAAAGCTATCACTATTGGCCTCAAAGGGACATTACCTGTTACACTGATAGAAGAAAGCAGAATGGTATACATCAAGGGTGTGAATTCTGGCACCAAACTGCAGGACTTAAAGCCAGTTCCACTGTTTACCATCTATATAATCTTAGGCAAGTGTTAGGCAGGGTTCTCCAGAGACACAGAACCAAAAGGATTCACACACATACGTACACACATGAGAGAATGACTGGCTCACATCATGGTGGAGGCTTGGCACATCTAAAATCTCCATAGTCTGATGGATGAGGCCCAGGAAAGAGTCACAGTTCAAGTCCAAAGGCTGTCCGCTGGGGAACCAGGAAGAGCGGTGCTGCAGAGGAGTTCAAAGGCTGTCTGCAGGTGGAATCTCTCTTGCTCAGAGGGGTCATCTTTGTGTTCTATTCAGGCCTTCCACTGACTGCAGGAGCCTCCACCACATTATGGAGGGCAATATGCTTCACTCAAAGTCCACTGGTTTAATAGGAAAGCTCATCCAAAAACACTCTCACAGAAACATCCAGAATGATGTCTGAACAAATATCTGGACACCATGGACCACCAAATTGGCCCATAAAATGGTTATCCCAAGTCCACCCCTGTCGACTGGGCACTCACACACACCTCCTCAACTGTACTTAATCTTCAAGTAAAGACAATCATAAGATGATAGTTCTGCGTAACATGATAGAACTATCCTGTGTCCAGCCAAAAACTCACCTACCCTTTCCCCAGAAGAGGAGGCGAAATCCATGAATGATCTTTCTTCTTCACCTTGATATCCTGTAGGTTGCGTATATGATGTAAATGTCACAATACTTAAATACTATGATACAAAGTCAATATGGCATATGTTACATGATAAGGGGATAAGAGAAGAACACACACACACATTCATAACAAAATCAGGAAGAAATACTCAGGACAATTATAGTCCCTGTCTCCATAACTGGTCACTTGACTGTGGCTGGTATTTATGGCTACCTATATTCCCTTTTCCCTCAGCAAGCACCTCAGCTTGTTGTGGTTCTTTACCTGGTAGGATAAGCCAAATCTTTGTTCCTGAAGGGTCTAGGCCATTCGTGGTCCTGCTTGGAGTGGGCTGTCATAGTTTTCCATTGACTTTAATCGCAGGGCATGGTGATACTAAGAGATGCCTAAAGGGATCTCCTGTACTCCAGACCTACTGTTCCTTACATCCATTGTAGAACGGCAGTTCAAAGTCACCTTGGCAGCCAGAATCAATCACTCCAGCCAGCACAGTCCCTCCCTTCTTGCCTAATGTTTAGAGGCCTGAGGAGCCCGAAGTAGCTGAGTGGCAGTCTTAACTTCCAGGTCAATGGAATCATTATTGTGTTTCCTGGTGGAAGCATTCCTGCCTTTGGAACTAAGTCCTCTATGCCAACAGAGTATAAGGTTGTGGGGACAGGAAAGAAAATGTGCTGGTGGTGACATGGGTAATAGTGAGTGGCACCACTCTTCTTTCAACTCCCTGGTTTCTGGACACACGAATCCTGGTTATGGGAAGAAACAGCACTGTACGTCGGAGGCTGATTCAGAGCATACACAGCCTTCTGGAGAACCTTGTCCCAGCCCTGCAAATTACTGCCACCTATCTGGTGCTGTAAGTCTTGAAAAGGCCATGTCACCCTCTACCAAGCCAGCTGCTTCAGAACGGGGGGAACATGGCAAGACCTTCCAATTCCACGGGCATGGGCCCACTGCCATACTTCATTTTCTGTGAAGCAAGCTCCTTGGTCAGAAGCAATGCTGTGTGGAACACGATGATGGTGGAGAAAGCATTCTGTAAGTCTGTGGAATGTGGTTTTACAGAAGCCCTGCACGAGTGGAGGACAAATCTCTATCCAGAGTGTCTGTTCTAGCAACGACAAAATGCTGTTCCTTTCAGGGTAGAAGAGGTCTAATGTAATCAGCCTGCCACCCGGTAGCTGTCTGATCACCTGGAAAGTTGGTGGCATAGCAGGGACTCAGTGTTGGTTCCCACTGCTGGCAGATTGGTCACTCAGCCATGGTCATAGCCAGGATGGACTTGCGAGTGGAAGTTCACACTACCGAGCCCATGCATAACCTCCATCCCTGCCACCATGGCCACTTTGTTCATGAGCCCACTGGGCGATGACAGCTGTGGCTGGGGAAAGAGGCTACCTGGTAGCCACAGAACGGGTCAGCCTGTCCACTTGATTATTAAAGTCCTCTTCTGCTGAAACCACCCTTTAGTGAGCACTCACATGGGACACAAATACCTTCATGTTTTTTGCCCCTTTAGAAGTCTATCCACATATCTATTTCCTAGACTTCTTTGCCATCAATTTCTTAATCATTTTCCTTCCAAGCCCCTGACCATCCAACCAAACCATTGACCACCCTCTACTCTCAGTACCAAAATCTGTATTAATCAAGGTTCTCCAGAGAAACAAAACCAATACTGTGTGTGTGTGTGTGTGTGTGTGTGTGTGTGTAGGAAGAAATTTATTTTAAGTAATTGGCTCACATCACAGTGGAGGTTTGGCATGTCTAGAATCTCCACAATCTGATGGGGGAAGCTGCCAGGCTGGAGGCCTAGGAAAGAGATACAGTTCAAATCCAAAGGCTGTCCGCTGGCGAACCAGGAAGAGCTGGTGCTGCAGAGGAAGTTCAAAGGCTGTCTGCGGGTGGAATTTCTCCTGCTCAGGGAAGGTCATCTTTGTATTCTATTCAGGCCTTTCACTGACTGTAGGAGCCTCCCCCACATTATGGAGGGTAATTTTCCTTACTGAAAGCATACCAATTTAAATGTAAATCTCATCTAAAAACACCCTCACAGAAACATCCAGAATATCTGGACATCTGGCCCAGCCAAGCTGACACATAAAAGTAACCATCACAGGAAGTTACTCAGTCTCTTAGTGCCTTAGTTCCCTTGCCAATAAAATGGAGATAATAACAGAACCTTCCTACTGGGCGAACGTGAAGAGGAAATAAGTTGATGCATGTGTATAGAGCAGTGCCTTCACTCAGCACTCAGGGCTTGGTCTTTCTTGTTATCATCGCAGGATTTGGCTCTAGGCTTCACCCAGGTGACAATACTAAGAACAAGTTTAAGTAGGGCCACCAGGAGTAACGGGTGTTTGGCTGGGAACACCACTAATATGATGAGAGACTCCATATGTTAGAATCTGATAACGTAGAAGTGCAGACTTGCATACTACTGATTGCGGGTTATCCTGGCCAGAATGCCATCAGTCAGTGATTGTTTTTTTCTTGTTGTTATTCCATGAATAAATTTTAATGTATTCCGTTTTCCCCCATAAACTGCTTATTTGCTGCTCATATTAATGCAATATTGCAAAACCATTTCCGTGACTGGAGTCTTTTGCAACCAACTAGAGCATTTCTCCTGCTTTGCTGTCCCTTCATTTCTTGTGAGAAAATTCATTTTTGTTCTACATGTTTTTGAATTAGCTGGCATGTCTCAGGAATGTAAGATGAGCATAAATTCAGAGGCTGATGGAGAGCAGAGAGATTAAGAATCTGGCTGGGTTTGGCCAAAATTGAGTGTGAACCTTTTCAGGACCTGGCTCCTTGGTATGGGGTTATTGCAAGGCTTGAATGGGGAACCCCAGCACATCGCCTGCTACACAGGAAGTGTTCAGGGAATATGAGCTAGGATGATTCCTTTCATAGCAATGCCTTATAACAGGTATCCCCAAGCCCCAGGCCATGACCAGTACCGGTCCATGGCCTGTTAGGAACTGGGCCACACAGCAGGAGGTGAGCCGCAGGCAAGCAAGCGAAGCTTCATCTGTATTTACAGCCACTCTCCATTGCTCATGTTACCACCTGAGTTCCACCTCCTGCTGATCAGTGGCAGCATTAGATTCTCATAGGAAAGCGAACTCTATTGTGAACTGCACATGGAGGGGATCTAGGTTGCATGCTCCTTATGAAAATCTAATGCCTGATGATCTGTCATTATCTTTCATCATCCCCAGATGGGACTGTCTCGTTGCAGGAAAACAAGCTCAGGGTTCCCACTGATTCTATATTATGGTGAATTGTATAATTATTTTATTATATATTGCAATGTAATAATAGAAATAAAGTACACAATAAATGTAATGTGCTTGAATCATCCCAAAACCATCCCCTGACCCCAGTCCATGGAAATATTATCTTCCATAAAACCAATTCCTGATGCCAAAAAGGTTGGAAACCGCTGCACTATAGCGTTGTTAAAGTGTTCCCCTTGCTGTGGGGAGACCTAGTATCCTAGTTCCCTGAATGACTGTGTGGAGGAAGCCATCTAACAATCAGGGTTGCCTCTGTCAAACTGTTACATACGCAAGAAGTAAACTTCTTTTGTTGTTAGCCTTTGACATTTGGGTTTGTTCTAGCAGCTAGCTTCTGAGATACTTTGCATCAGCCTAACCAATATAGTCAGTTAATATTGCAAGAAAGTCACTCACATTCTCAATGTCTTCTCCATCTCTACAGGCTTTGATCTCCTGTAGAAAGTGTCTCCTACACAACTTATTTACCCTCAGCATCTAAAAGCCAAGTCAATACTTCTCTTTTTATGGAAATATCCTATCTCCCCAGCTAGACAATACTGTGGGTATGGATTTCAGGGTGCAAGAAATATATTTCTTTACTGAATTTCTTACTTGAGTTTCCATGTCACGAGGGTAGCAGAAAAGAAATTCTAGTTAGTTTGAGGGTTTTCTAATGTTTTTTATTTGAACCCAAGTTCTGGTTTGTGGAGGCGTAGCTGGTCTTTAATGTCATCATCGGAAGGAGAAGTCCTCATTGCTTTGATATTTCATTGTCAGTTAACTGTGAGATTTTTACTCATTTTTTACTCTAAGGCCTTTCCATAGGTTCAGGACTCAGCTGCTCCATTCCCTTTAAAGGTATGTAAAGATAAAGAAGCTTGTGTGAGAGCCCGGGGTATATGAGAATCTGTGGGCCAATCGGCAGAAGAAAGTACTAAGGACAACAACAACAGAAAACAGCCCAAATTTTTCTCTATTAAAAATATAATGCCAGGACAAAAGGAAGCCCCTTGAGAGCAAGAGCTAGATCCTGACCATATCCTGGTACCCTCCCTGGCAAATCAAGTTTTTCTTCTCTTTTCTTTTTTTTTTGAAACAGAGTCTCATTCTGTCACCCAGGTGGGCATAGCATGGTGTGATCTTGGCTCACTGCAACCTCCGCCTCCTGGATTCAAGTTATTCTCCTGCCTCAGCCCCCTAAGTAACTGGGATTACAGGTGCATGCCACCATGCTCGGCTAATTTTTGTATTTTTTGGTAGAGATGGGGCTTCACCACATTGGCCAGGCTGGTCTTGAACTCCTGACCTCAAGTGATCCCTGCGTCAGCCTCCCAAAGTGTTGGGATTACAGATGTGAGCCACTGTGCCAGGCCAAATCAAGTTTTTCTTTCTTTTTTTTTTTTGAGACAGAATCTTGCTCTATTGCCAGGCGCCAGGCTGGAGTGCAGTGGCGCGATCTTGACTCACCACAACCTCCCGGATTCAAGCAATTCTCCTGCCTCAGGCTTCTGAGTAGCTGGGACTACAGGTGCATGCCACCATGCCCAGCTAATTTTGGTATTTTTAGTAGAGACGGGGTTTCACCATGTTGGCCAGGATGGTCTTGATCTCTTGACCTCGTGATCCGCCCGCTTTGGCCTCCCAAAGTGCTGGGATTACAGGTGTGAGCCACCGCGCCCGGCTGAAGTTTTTCTTATTCAATATTTGCTGCTGCTCTTAAATGAGAAAGAACAGTCAATGGGCCACAGGAACAGAAGAAAAGATTCCCAGTCTTCCTAAAACAGTAACTTTAGGCATGGAAGGGGACTGCTAGGGGCTGAACTATGTCCCTCTAAAATTCGTGTATTCAGAGCCCCCAAATACCTCAAAATGTGACTGTATTTGGAGACAGAATTTTTTAGAGAGATAATTAAGCTTAAATGAGGTCACCAGGGGTGTGCCCTAAACCAGTATAACTGGTGTCCTTTAAAGAAGAGATTAACACTCAGACACGCTTGGCGAGAAGGTCGCTGTAAAGACACAGGGAATTCCTTTTATCTTCAGTGGTGGCTGCTAAGACCAAAAGAAGGCAGTGCTATAATTGAGGAGGGTGGAACTGAGTTGAGTCTTCAGTTCCGTGTTGAAGGAAATTTTTTAAAAGTCATACTATATAAATTTGTTTCTCAGTATGCAAAGCTGAACATATTACTTCTGCCTCCAGCAATGTTGGAATAACCAGTTCTACTTGTTTCCTTCCTAGCTGTAAACAACTAGACAATTGGAAAAATATATGATACAATTGTTTTCAGATATTGGACAGCCAAAATATAATCCCTGATAGAAAGGAAACAAAACACAGTGAAAGAACCACTGGGGAGCTATAAACTGGAACATTCTCAGCATTCATGATGATCTGGGAGACAACCCAGCCAGTGTTGAGAAATCTCACTGAATCACTGTCTTAGTTTTCTATGGCTACTTTAATACATTACCATAAATGTGGTGATTTAAAACAACACGAAGTTATTATCTTACAGTTCTGTAGATCAGAAGTCTGGAGGCAGGTACGGTGGCTCACGCCTGGAATCTCAGCACTTTGAGAGGCCAAGGTGGGTGGATCACGAGGTCAAGAGATCAAGACCATCCTGGCCAACATGGTGAAACCCCGTCTCTACCAAAAATACAAAAATTAGCTGTCCTTTTTGAAGGATTTAGGGAATAATCCATTTATTTGCCTTCTTCACCTTCCAGAGGTCACCTACTTTCATGGCTTCCTTCCTCCCTCTTCACAGCCAGCAACATTGAGCCAGGTCCTTCTCATGGCGCTGTCTCTTTGGTTCTTTCTTCAGCATCCCTATTCTGCTTTTAAGGACCCTGGAACTCACCTAGATAACCCAGAATAAGTTTCCTATTTTAAGGCATGCTGATTAGCAACATTAATTCTAGTGGCTACCTTAATTTCCCTCTGTCATATAGCTTAACATCTTCCCAGGTTCTGGGGATTCGGATGTGAACATCTTTGGTGGAATCATTTTGCTTACTTTCACCACTGAGGCATTTATTCGAGACCCCAGAACAGTCAAGCCATCATAGTAATGATAAACTAGTCCTAAAGTCATGGTGACTCTAGACCCAACCTAACAAAGCCGGAAGACAAGCTTGAAAGGATTAAGCTGATCTACAAGTAAATGAATGCTTACCAAAATAAACTTCAATACTCTTTAAAGAAAGACAACAAAATCCAGACACAAATGTGACAAAACAATGTGACATTAATAATCACAATCAGAAGTTACTGGACATTCAAAGAAGCAGGAAAATAGGATTCATAACCAGAAGAAAAATTAATTGATAGAAGTAGTCCCGTAGTGACTGATAACAGAATGATCAAATGAGGAGTTTAGTTCTTATGAATGTGCTCAAGAATTTATATGAAAACATGACTATATGAGGAGAGAAATGTAAACCATCAAACAAACAAATATAATCCCAGCTACTTGGGAGGCTGACGCGAAAGAATTGCTTGAATCCAGGAGGGTTCAAGTCAAGGGAATTTCAAACTCCTGCCCTCCAGTGATCCACCCGCCTCGGTCTCCCAAAGTGCTGGGATTACAGGCATGAGCCACCATACCCAGCCAAGTCAATGGAATTTCAATGGAACCAAAAGAAATGAAAAATTCACTGGAAACTTTAATTAGAGATTGGACACTGAGGAACATAAGGTCAGTGAACTAGAAGAAATAATGAAAGAAACTAGACTGAAGGACATAGAGTAAAAGTCTGAATAAAAAAGAAGAGTGGTCATTTCTGGAAGCCGGCAGCCACCTCAGTCGTCAGATGGGTGCCAGTGACCAGGGAGTGGCTAGCACGTCCTCTTGCCGTTCCCAGTGTTTGGGCCTTGCCTGTGATGGTGGGAAAAGAAAATGGCCTTGCTGGCTGGGCACACTGGCTCACACTTGTAATCCCTGCACTTTGGGAGACTGAGGTGGGTGGATCACGAGGTCAGGAGTTCCAGACCAGCCTGGCCAAGATGGTGAAACCCCATTTCTACTAAAAATACAAAAATTAGCTGGGCATGGTGGTGTGCACCTGTAATCCCAGTTACTTGGGAGGCTGAGGCAGGGAATTAATTGCTTGAACCCGGGAGGCGGACATTGCAGTGAGCCATGATTGCAGCACTGCACTCCAGCCTGGGTGACAGATTGCAACTCCAACTCAAAAAAAAAAAAAAAAAAGAAAAAGAAAATGGCCTTGTTGTGCTGCAATCAGGGCTGCGGTGAGTGCTTCGATCCTGAGACCAATACCAATGATGCTTGCACATACCACCCAGGTGTGCCAGTCTTTCACAATGCATTAAAGGGTTGGTCTTGCTGTAAGAGAAGAACAACTAATTTTTCTGATTTCTTAAGCATTGTAGGCTCTACAAAAGGTAGACATAATAGTGAGAAGCCACCTGAGCCAGTCTGAAGCCAAGACTATCAAGAAGAAGAAACTATCTGAATTGAAACCCAAATTTCAGGAACACATTCAAGCCTCTAAGCCAGTAGAAGCAACAAAAAGGCCAAGCCCAGATGAACTAATGGTAAATTTGGAATTAAAAATATCTGCCTCCCTAAAACAAGCACTTGATAAACTTAAACTGTCATCAGGGAACGAAGAAAATAAGAAAGAAGACGACAATGATGAAATTAAGATTGGGACCTCATGTAAAAATGGAGGGTGTTCAAAGACATATCACTGTTCAAAGACTTCTAGAGAGTCAAGAAGTCTGTGTGTATCACCCTGGAGTACCTGTTTTCCATGAAGGGCTGAAATACCGGAGCTGTTGTAGAAGAAAGACATCTAATTTTAATACATTCTTAGCCCAAGAGGGCTGTACAACAGGAAAACACACGTGGACTGAAAAGCATGCGGGGGAAAAAAGTTGTTCCCTGTAGATATGACTGGCATCAGACTAGAGGTGAAGTCACTTTAGTATATGCTAAAAATGCACTTCCAGAACTTAGTCAAGTAGAAGCAAATGGCACGTTGTTAAATGTGCGCATTGTATTTGAAGGAGAGAAGGAATTTGATCAAAATGTGAAATTATGGGGTGTGACTGATTTAAAGCAAAGTTACGTAACTGTGACTGCAACCAAGATTGAGATCACTATGAGAAAAGCTGAACCGATGCAGCGGGCAAGCCTTGAACTGGCTGCAGCCAAAGAGCAGGAAGAACAAAAAGACGACACAACAGATTGAGTGTGGGATGGAGGAAGGTTATTACATATTTCAGAATTCTCAATACTGTGTGAAGCTGTGGCTTGCTGCTGTTATCTTTTGTTTTGTTGTCGTATTACTGAATCTGACATTTCAGGGTTAACATTAAGTTCTTAAAAGCCAAAGTCAGTTTGTCTTTTGTGCCTCTCATCTTTCTTTTGTGTTATGTAAGGTTGATTATTCATTTCTCCTTACTGGCAGGAACCATCATTGTATCCTGTACTTGAAGAATACCTGCAGTATTTCTTTATATTTCTCTGGTAAGCAGAGAAATATTGAGGAACATGTTTTTTACGTCTTTCTATTATTCCATAATTAGTAAAGCAAGATGAAATGTCACATTTTAATCAGTTTTGTCATGGTTGTGCTCTTACAGTACTTGAAAATAGTTAAGAAAGAGATGAAGCTCTGAAGTTTTTTTCTATGTGGGATGATTACTTTTTAATTTTTTAATTTTTTTTTTTTTTGAGACGGAGTCTCGCTCTGTCACTCAAACTGGAGTGCAATGGCACAATCTTGGCTTACTACAATTTCTGCCTCCTGGGTTCAAGTGATTCTCCTGCCTCAGCCTCCTGTGTAGTTGGGATTACAGGCACCCACCACCACATCAGACTAATTTTTGTATTTTCAATAGAGACAGGGTTTCTCCATGTTGGTCAGGCTGGTCTTGAACTCCTGACCTCAGGTGATCTGCCCGCCTTGGCCTCCCAAAGTGCTGGGATTACAGGCGTGAGCCACCACACCCAGCAATGATTACTTTTTTAAGCAGGACTAATTCTGAGGTAGTGTAGTAAGTAAAGGAGAATATATGAATTGTTTAACAAATTAGAATTTGTTTACAACTACTTAAATTTTAAAATTACGTCAAAACGTACGTTACTTGTTAAGCAGTATGATGTCAGAGTATAGGAAACATAAATAAGAATACGGAAGTATCAATTTGGTTAAAATTCACCATTTTATAAGACTAAGCAATAATCTTAAAAACCTCTTTCCTGAATATTTAAATGGGTTTGTATGGTGTTACAACTAAATTGTTACTGATTCGGAGACTAACCCTCTTAAAACCTTTAATTAGTTAAATATAAAAATAAATTATATATATATATATCTTGCTTCCCTGATGGAAGACTACACAAAATTGTAGACTTAAAAGGTTTGTGGAAATGCATTAGAATATCAGGAAACTAAATATATGGACTTGCTTTATGACTATCTATTACATGTTAAATAAAATAGCTTAATTCTTTTGGAGTTTTTAAAAAAAGTAATTCATGAAGAGTTTCACAATTCTAGTGATACAATGTTGATTATACATTGTACTTTATTTATATTAAATATAGGTAACACAGAATTAGATTGTTTGGATAGGTTTTGAGGCAGTGCCAAGCTCAAGAAGAAAAATGAGAAAATATTATGAAGGCCAGAATTCTGGAAGATCTTAGAAAGTTTGGGAATAAATTAAGCTTACATAGATTTAAAATGAAAATAAAAGGCACTTATTTCCGAAACCCTTTGAGTTTTTTCTTTTCCTTGGTATTTATGGAATTCTTAAAAAGAAAACTTTGCAAAAGTACTATTTCCATTAATAAAGCATATGTATCGTTCTACTACCATTAACAAATAACTTAGATAGAGTTAATATAATTGTTAAAAGGTTTAGCTCTGTTACAAATAAAAATAAAAGATCTTGCAGCCAGACTTTCATGACGTTACACTACCATGACAAGAAACTCTGGGCAGTAAAAGTTGGACCCACATAAAGTGCATAAGCATCTAATACCTTGAGATCTATTTAAAATTTTTTCAATTTATCTTTCATGATTTAGGAACTATTTAGAAACATGAAGTCTTTACAGATTGGGGAAAAGGTTGATACTTAGTTTGATTAAAGCTAATGATTAATATACCTTTTTTAAAAAATACTTTCTTCTGAGGCTGTTTTCCCCTAAACAGTATCTTAATCTGTTATATGTGATTGAAATGTTATTTAAAGTAGTGAGTTATTGTAACCTCAGATTAGTTACACTGATTAAAACATTGATTTTTTTAATACACACACACACACACACACTATATATATATATATATATATATATATATATATATATATATATATAGCTTTTATATTTAGTCTGGTTGCATTAGTGACCATGGTATTTCATTTCTTATTTCTTAAGGAGACTTTGAATTTGTTGTCCAGATAAAAATCTAAGTGATATTTATCTTAGACTCATACATAAAGGGACACAGTTATTGTTAGGTTGCGTACATTTTACTATCAGTTTGTGAAAAAAGTTAATAAATAATGCTTTATTGATTTGTTTCTCTAAAAAAAAAAAAAAGAAAGAAAGACCATTAATTACCCCTGGGAAAATATTAAGTGGTCTAACATATAAAAAATAGAAGTCCCAGAAAAGGGAGAACAAAAAATTTATTTGAAGACATAATGGCCAAAATTTCCCCAAATTTAATGAAAACCATAAAGATATAGGTTTGAGGCTCAAGGAACCCCAAGCAGAAAATATATAAACAAAACACATCATATTGGGAGGCTGAGGCAGGTGGATCATGAGGTCAGGAGTTCCAGACCAGCCTGGCCAATATGGTGAAACCCCATCTCTACTAAAAATACAAAATTAGCTGGGTGTGGTAGTGTATACCTGTAATCTCAGCTACCCAGGAGGCTGAGACAGGAGAATCGTTTGAACCGGGAGGTAGAGGTTGCAGTGAGCCAAGATTGCGCCATTGCACTCCAGTCTGGGCAGCAAGAGTGAAACTTAGTCTCAATTAAACAACAACGAAAAAGACATATTACACACAGGGAACAAAGACAAGAATATTCACAGACGTCTTGTCAAGAACAATGCAAGCCAGAAGACAATAAATATGCATTGTCATAGAGCTAAAAGTTAAAAAAAAAAAGTCAACCTAGAATACTGTATCCAGCAAAAATAATCTTAAAAAAAATCAATAAATAAACAAAATAACACTTTTCATCCAGGAGACCTCCACTATAAGAAATGTTAAAGGGGCTGGGTGTGGTGGCTCAAGCCTGTAATCCCAGCACTTTGGGAGGCTGAAGCAGGCTGATCACAAGGTCAGGAGTTCCAGATCATCCTGGTCAATATGGTGAAACCTCGTCTCTACTAAAAATACAAAAATTAGCCAGGCATGGTTGCACGTGCCTGTAGTCCCAGCTACTTGGGAGGCTGAGGCAAAAGAATCATTTGAACCTGGGAGGCAGAGGTTGCAGTGAGCCAAGACCATGCTACTTTACTCCAACCTGGGCGACAGAGTGAGATTTCATCTCAAAAAAAAAAAAAAAAGAAAGAAAAAGAAATGTTAAAGGATTGCACAAAGGCCATCACAACCTTATACATGAACAAATACTTCTGCAAGGACATCTGCCCAACAACTGTCTGTCTGGCGTCAGATGAGTTGATCTTATTGTTGATCTTTATAGCCAAGGATAAGTATTTTCAAACAATTACGCAATTCTCCTCATTTTTTCTTTAAAAACTTTTGTCTTTCTTTACCTCCCTGGATATGCATATAGTTTATCATGGCATACATATTCCATTGCAATGCTTTTCCCTGGAATAAACACAATTTTCTTTTTGAAAAGTTAAAGGAAGCTTTTTTCACTGAAGGAAAATAATACCAACTGGAAACTTGGATTTACATAAAGGAAAGCACACTAGAAGTGGTAAATATGTGTGCAAATGTAAAATATATTTCCCCCTTATTTAAAAATTTCTTTTAAAATGAGTTGAATGTTTAAAGCCAAAAAAATAATATATTGTGGATTATCTATGTGAAGTAAAATATATGAAAACAATAGCATAAAGGACTCAGGAGGAGGAATGAAAATATACTATTGTAAGATTCTTGGTTATATAGTAAGGGATATATTATAATTTGGAAGTAGACTGTGGTAAGTTAAAGATGCATATCGTAAACTCTATGCTGTACTCCACCAAAAAACAAAACAGATAGAGATAGGTAAATAAGACAATAGTGAGAAAATGGAACCTAAAATGCTCAATCCAAAAGAAAGCAGGGAAAAAGGGGAAAAAATAATAACAGATAATCAGTAGAAATAAAATAGTAAGGTGGTAGACTTAAATCCAACCCTATCACTAGCTACATTAAATGAAAGCACTTAAAAGCCAAAGATTATGAGATTGGATGAGAAAGCAAGACTCAGTTAAGAGTTGTCTAAAAAGAAACCCAGTATGTCAACAAAAAATGGATGAAAATAAAGGAAGGGAAAAAGATATACTATATAAACACTAATAATAGAAAAATAGAGGTGACTATATTAATGTCAGAGCAAGTGGACTTCTGGCTAAACAATATAACCATGGATTAAAAATGGCAATTCACAATGATAAAGAGTCAATTCATTAAGAAAACACAACAGTCCTAAATGTATATGCACCTATTCACAGAGCTTCAAAATACATAAAGCAAACACCGAAAGAACTGAGAAGCGAACAAATTTTTAATTCATAATTATAGGTGATTTCCAAACTGAACGATTTTCTTCCCCAACAAATGACGTTGGGAAAGCTGGATCTCCACATCATAAGAATAAAGTTGGACCCTTACCTTATATCATATATTCACACTACCTCAAAGTATATCAAAGACCTAAATGTACGGGCTAAAACGATAAAACTTTTAGAAGAAAACATAGAGAAAATGTTTCATGACATTGGATTTGACAAGAATTTCTTGGATATTACATCAAAAGCATAGGCAACAAAAAAAATGGATAAACTGGACTACATCAAAATTTAAAAATTTGTGCATGAAAGGATACTCACTATCAACAGCGTGAAAAGCCAGCCCATGGAATGGGAGAAAATATTTGTAAATCATATATTTGATAAGGGATTAGTATCCAGACTATATAAAGAACTCCTACAAGTCAATGATAAAAAACCACATAACTAAAATATGAGCAAAGGGCTTGAATGTAGGCCTTTCTCCAAAAAAAGATATGCAAATGGTAATAAGCATATAAAAAGATGCCAACACGACGAGAATCGTTAGGGAAATGCAAATCAGAACCGCAATAAGAAACCACTTCACACCATTTAGATGGCCATCATCTAAAAACATCAGGAAATAACAGGCATCAGTAAAAATGTGGAGAAGCTGGAATTATTATTATTATTTTTTTTTTAGAGAAAAGGAGAAAGAAACAGCAAAAGAAAGAAAAAAAAGAATGAAAGAGAGAGAGAAAGAGGAAGAGAAAGAGGGAGAGAGAATGGGATTCTTGTTTTATTGCCCAGGCTAGAATACAGTCTAAAAATGGGTATTAAAAACCTCTTTTATGCCAATAATTGTGCTTAACAGTGGAGACAGGAAGGAATAGGGGATGAAAATAACAAATAAGCAGCCAACCAATATTTTATTTAAACCTGTGAAATGCTATGCAATTGCTGGGGAGTGATTTACTTCCA